>PVKE010004810.1:48634-62661 GCA_004027555.1 Craseonycteris thonglongyai
CACCTCTATCCAAGGCAGTGGGCAGATCCTTGGGTCTTCTTTCTCTCTTTTTTTTTAAGATTTATTTTTATTGTTTTTGACAGAGAAAGAGACAGAGATAGAGAGAGAGAGAGAGAGAGAGAGAGACAGAAGGGGGAGGGCCCAGAGCAGTCTCCATAGTTGTACATCATCAGTCTTTGACATGGTTTTATTCCACACAGGTGGGTGGAGGCTGCACAGAATGGGAACTGGGCAGGGGCCTCCCGCATGGGAGGCTCACCCCAGCGAGAACTGAACCTGGGGCCACACCCCAGTTCAGCATATGGGTCCAGATGGGCTGGGGGACCGGGACTCTATCCTTGGACCCCAGGGCTGCAAGGTAAGCGCTTAACCTGCTGAGCCATCCCGGGAGCCCCTCCTTAGGTTTTCTTGGAGGCTCCTGTGTCCTCTTCTGCAGAATATGAACTGTGGAGTACAGGAACTCTAACGACTTGTCCTTAAAAGTCCTCAGTCCTGTCATTAGGGGCATGTTGGCTCTTCCTAATTAACGCTGACCTTGTTCTCCCTGTAGCCTCAGGCTAAGCCTGTGCCTAGCTGGGAAATGTGGCGCATGACAGCTTCTGCTCTTAGGAAACCCGATTTGAATTCAGCACATGTCTAATAAGCCGCTCATTATAAGCCGTTGCCTGGGCTCAGTTCACCTACAGAGACACAGGGTCCCCCCAAAGCCTGTTTAGCACCAAGATGACCGTGCAAATAAGTAAATAAATAAAGCAAATTAAATAGAT
Source organism: Craseonycteris thonglongyai (assembly GCA_004027555.1). Lineage (NCBI taxonomy): Eukaryota > Metazoa > Chordata > Mammalia > Chiroptera > Craseonycteridae > Craseonycteris > Craseonycteris thonglongyai. The sequence goes on from PVKE010004810.1 coordinate 49,402, forward strand.
AATTGGACTCCTTTTGTCCTCATGATGCTCCATAACCAGTTCCTTTCCTTATTATTTTTTAGTTGAATTTGCATGTTTGATTTAGTTTCTTGGGCCTTTGGTTTTTCTCTGACCCTATAATTATACATTTGCTTTTTTTTTTTTTTGAAGATTTATTATATTGTTTTTGACCGAGAGAGACAGAGACAGAGAGAGACAGAGAGAAGGGGGAGGACCCAGAGCGGTCTTCACAGTTGCATGTCATCAGTTTTCAACATGGTTTCATTCCACACAGGTGATCAGGCGGCCACACAGGGCGAGAACCAGGTGGGGGCCTCCCGCAGGAGAGGCACACCCCCACAAGTTGGGGGCCAAACCGGAGGCCTCCCACATGGAACGCTCACCCCGGTGAGAACTGAACTGGGGGCCACACCCCAGTCCAGCGTATGGGTCTACAGGGGCTGGGATTCAATCTTCAGACCCCAGGCTGTGAAGCGAGTACTTAACCCGCTGAGCCATCCCAGCTTCCCCACATTTGCTTTTAGATGGAAGACGTTTCCTGAGATGATCTCTTACTTAATTATCTTAATATGACTCAGGAAGAGGCCCAAACACAGAGTCCAGAGCCCACCAGATGCGCAGCTCAAGTCCCCGTAGAGCTGGCGATAGGTGAGACTTTCTGCAGTAGTCAGAGCTCCCTGGGGACAAAGGCGAGGTCTGCCACTCTTTGGAGGGTCATTGCTGGGCTGAGGGTCCATGTTCAGCGAAGTCCTGTTGAATTTGGGGATCTTTTTCACCCCCAGCATCTCCTGGAGAATATAATAGCAAAACGATTAAGTACAAATGTAAATAAAGCACACACCAAAAAAACAAAAAAAACCCCACACAAACAAACAAAGAAAAAACAAGACAGAATATCCCCCACGCCTTCCATATCCTGTCCTGCTCCTTTCCCCTTCTCAGAGTCTAAGGGCTCTGTGGTCCCTGCTCGCTGCCCCTCCCACCTCAGCTGTGATGAGAGCAGCTGCCCTGTGCTGTCCTCCCTGACTTTGTGTGCCAGACACCTGCCTGACGACTCCACCTTTTAAATCACAGACCCTTAGGGTGTGAAGAAAATCCATAAGCTTGGAATTCTTGGTTGCAACTTTTGGAGCCGTCAGTGTTTGCCAAAGGAGGACTGCACACGAGACGACCGGCCGTTTACAAGCTTATACAGGGACTTTGGGCAAACATTCCATCAGCTCCTTACTGCAGGCTTAAGCAATACATGTGTTCCAACTCATCCAGAATCCACAGGGTGGGAGAGGTTTCCGTGGCTTCTCTAGTCCAATTAAAGGTGGGGAGGTTCAGTCTCGGTGACTCAGGACCCATCCAGAACTTCTTGCTTTTTCTCCCACTCGACCCATGGGTCATTTTCGTCCTGTTGCTTCTTTAAGCTTCTGCCTTTGCCCAGTGTCTTGCCTCCAACTTGGTTTGTTAGTCGTCTTCTGTCCCACCTGGTCCCACTTGGGAACGGGCATAAGGTAGAGTGAGGAGCTGCACATTCTGCCATTAGAGGATGGGAAGGTGTTGGAAGAGGTCGTCACCAAGGTCAGGCTTCAGGGTCAAAGACACATAGCCTCTCGCCCTGTGAGGATAAACGCCTGTCACGCAGTATGCTTCAAGCGCTGCGGGTCTTTCTCTTCTCTCAACAACAAGGCACGGTCCTCTCTTACAGACTTCGCCTCTGAGGGTAGCAACGAGAAGGTGAGGACCAGAGAAGAGAAATGCCCATCCACCCCAATGGGAAAATTGGTGAATGAATGAATGAGTGAATGAGTGAATGAACAAATGGATTTTTTCCCCCTCGCCCCTGGTCCCCCATCGTGCAAGGACATAGAGGATGCAAGTCAGGTGCGGTCCCCTCTCCTGCGGGCCTTCCAGTCTGTAGGTGAAGAGAGTCCCCGAATCAGCCATTTCGAGTAGACAGGGTTTAGGAGGACAGAGCACAGGGGCTTTGATGGCCATCCCCGGTGGCTTAGGCTGGCGTGTGGGGTGAGGGAAGGCTCATCTTTTAAAGTGAAGCTCAGGCAAAGGTCGACATGACATGAAAGAGTTAACTAGACGAGGAGAGAGGGAGGGAATGGGGGTGCAGGAAGGACAGAGAAGACCTTTTTAAGCCCCATGAGCACCCCCAGCCTGGAGAGAGTGAGTCCCCTTCATGGAACCAACAGATGTTTACTGCAGATGGAGAGCAGGGAAGGATGGGTGAGGGGCCCTGGCCGTGTCATTCTGTCCACGGGGTTTGAACTGATCCTGGGGGCAAGAGGAGACGATGGGAGAAGCGTCAGTCGTCTGGTGATGTGCACAGATGTGCACTTTAAGGGACATCCATCTGCAATCACAGTGAATAAATCGGTGCAGGGAAGGGAACGGGGCAAAGCAGTGGTCGCAGCTGTGAGCGCCGAGTGAGGGGATGGCCAGGGGATGGGGCAGAGAGAGAGGGGGAGGTCTGCTTAGAGGAGGCATCGGAGGCTAGGGCGAGGAAAGAGGGAGGTGCCAGGGACCCCAGGTCACCGAGAGGTGGCGTCAGCACCCCAAGCTCTAAGCTGCACTGTCCTCAGCCAGCGGCTTGTGAGAACAGGCCTAGTAACAACTGGTGGCCTCAGGTTGTTACAGAGGAAGAAAGTGAGGCTGTGAGAGGGAAAGTGAATAGCTCAACGTCAAAAACTAAGAGGTGGCTGCTGAGGACTCAGACCGGAGGGCGGACGTCCTTCTCCATTCCGGTGGAGCCTGGGGACCAGGCCCTGGGCCATGCTGTCCCCGAGCCACTGCACACACATCCTCCTTCGCACGGGGAAGATCCTGCCATGCGTTATGTGCAAGGAGTTTGTGCTTCCTTCCTGGTTGCAAAGCCCAGTCCTCTCCTACATACCTCGTCTCTGGAGGTTGCAGAGAAAGAGTGATAGAAAGGGGGGAAACCTGCTCACCTCACCCAAAATGAAACTGCAGAAATCCTAGGAGTAGAAAGCGGACAGGACCCGGCAGAGAACAAACAAAACCAAAACTAAAACCAAAAACAAACCAACAAACACAAACTAGGAGTTGAGGGCACGTAACAAGAGAGGTAAGAGTGGGAGAAATCTCACCCTGAATCTAGGGGACCGCGATCCTTCTTCCTCACTGTCCCTACTGGTCCCATCATATGGTGGAGCAGGAAAAGCAGGATTTTGAATGTAGGGAGTGCAGGTTGTGAGTCTAGCTTCTCATTATGAATGGCCCTGAGGTCTTCTTCAGCCACCTACACAAACGTTCTGAGCCTCAATTTTCGTGTCTGTAAAATGGGCATCAGAATACCCTCACTGAGGGTTTTCAGGGAGATTGACAAAGAACATGTTTGAAAAGAGCTGATTCGGGTGATCTGGTGCTGCTCAGTACTAGAAGCACCGGGCTCCCTCGTTTCCGGGGTGAGCATTTCATTCATCATCCAATGAGGAGACTGGCAAAAGTGAAAGGGGACAATGGTGGAAAACTGGAACTTTTCCAGCAAACTAAGACATGTGGGCAACATGCTCACGCCCCACTTTGTCACCAGAAGCCACTAAAATTACTGCTATACCAACTGTACCTGAGGCCAGATTTGCACTTGTGGTTGTTAGAGCTCTTCATTTTTCAGGCTATTCATTCATTCATTCATTCATTCATTCATTCAGTAAAATGAGGCCAGGTCCAGTGCTAAGTGCAAGGGAGGAAGTGGCTGAGCAGACGTATTGCATGGTCCTTCCTGGAGGAGCTTAGAGTTTGCTGGAGGAGCCAGGCAGTGACACTACAGTGTCAGCATTGCAACCTTAGAGGTGATGGCAGTGTGCCCGGAGGTGGATCCTAGATGCATAAACTTTTGGGTTGGAAGAGTCCCTTGAGGTTTGTGCATTTCTGTCATTTTAAAGTGAAGATACTGAGAGCTAACCCAACTTGATTAAAGTGGACCCTAGTTCATTAGGGTCCACATGGGAGACCAGAGCCCAAAAGGTTTACCCTGATGCGTGACAGCGACAGCTCTGGCCAGTCAGACCTCCGGGGCTCTGGCCAGCACCTCTCCCATCTCGTCCTCCACTGGGCTCAGCCCTGCATCTTCTCTACTCACCATCTCTCTTCCCCCTGCTTTCTTCTTTGCATTTTGTTAGATACCGTGGGGGATACAGACATCAGTCAGAGAGGTTCTAGCTCTTACGGGAGTTGGATGAATAACTAACAAGTGAAAGAAAAGCAGAAAGAAGAATTGTTCACTAGAGGCAAAAGCCATGTGCTTCGGTAGTTTAGGATGATTAATTCTGGCAGAGGCATTGGAGAAGGCTTCTTTTGGAAGGAAGGTGGAGTTGAAGCTGAGCCAAGACGTTTAATAGAAACTTTTCTATAAGTGGTGAAATGGGAAAGGCAAGTCAAGACGGGTGTGAGCAGAAGCACAGAGAGTGAAACGTATTTCATATTTATGTGAGTATGGAGGGGGCAGGCAGACACATTAGGTTTGAGGAAGAAGGAGGCAAATAGGTTGTAGAGTTCTTAAGTGTCTTTTGGAGTGGGCTTTTCTTTAATAACCATAACTAGATAACAATAACAATAACAATAACATTAATAATAATAATAATTCTTCAGGGCCGGCTGTGGGCAACCATGCTGGTGACCACGGTTTAGGTTTAGACTTCAAATCTATGATTTAAGTTGGAAGCGAGAATAGCCTCATTTAACAGATGAGAAAATTTAGGCTCACATCCACGTTCACATGGCTGATAAATGACAGGCAGATGAACTCCTTGAATTTGGGCTCCTTTGCAGTAGGTAGAGGTCTCTGAGAAGTGTGGAGTGAGAAGTGACAATTGGCTTTCCCACCAACGTGAGCTGGGTTTGAATATTGCTAATATTACTTCCGAACCATGTGAGCTTGTATATGTCACCTCAGTGTCCTCACCTCTTAAATGTGCATAATCATAGTGTGCATTTCAGTAATGATAGTAAAAGTGTGTAATGACTAACTGGTTGGCATGACCCTGACCTTCAGGGTGGACGTAATCTATATGCAATCAGGGTGGCATTACTTAACTTCTTTGAGCTGAAAGTCCTCACATTAAACAATGTGAAAAGAAAAGAAACCTTCTTGGTAAAGTAAATTGTAAAAATCATGTGTTACAGACTGAATGTTTGTATCTCCCCAAAATTCTTATGTGAAGATCCTAATACCCAGTGTGACAGTCTTAGGAGGTGGGGTCTTTGGGAGGTCAATAGATCATGATGGCTGGGCCCTCAAGAATGGGATTCTAAGAAGAGAGAGGAGAGCTCTGTGCTCTCTGCCATGTGAGGACACACATGGAAGATGGACATATGTAAACGAGGAAGTGGACCCTCACCGGGTACCAGATAAACAGCCTTCCCAACCTCTAGAACTGGGAGAAATGAACGTTTGACGTTCAGGCCACCAGTGTGTGGTAATTTACTACAGCAGCCCTGGCTAAGATACGATGTTAATGATGCCTAGGAAGGGCCAGCCCTCGTGGGTCACATGCAGTCACAGAAGATGACTTCTCTCACTATGGAGCAGCTTGTTACACATTTGCAGAGAAGGGCCTTCCTTTTCTCTTCCTCACTACGGCGGGGGGCTATTTCCCAAATGAAGCTTGAGAATATCTTGATGCATTATAATAAAGTAGATCATTGTGACGTTAAATCTTTCTTTTCTTTCATTAGTTTACTGGACCCCAGGTGTTGGGTGTTCAGTTGGCATTTCCCATGTGATGTGATAAATTGACACATGTGACAAGCTTAGACCCAGGCAATGCATCTAGTGGCTACTAATTTGTTTGTTACAGGAAGTGGAGAAGAGAAGTAACAAGAACAAAGGTCAGTTGTGCTGTCTTTTTCCAATGCTGCTGGCTGCCTAGCAAGGAGTAGGTGGAATCGTGTATGCGAGGCTTCCCAGGAGGTGAAAACTGGAGGAGACGGATTCTAGAGGGGGAGGAGAGGGGATGTAGGCAGCTGTTCTTGGCTGAGAGAGGGCTTTGCAGTGAGGTTTCAGTTTGAATCCAGGCTCTGAAATGTGTGTGCCGTAGGGCAGAAGGCTTTATGTAACTAAGTAACTGAGCATAACATGGAGTGGCGGAGGGGAGGAAAGAACAGGCAGGACGGGTGGAGAAGGTGCTGCCTCCGTGTACCATCAGCATCTCAACATCATGTTTCAAAATCCCAGAGAAAAGAGTCCTTTGTGCCTTTCAAGATGTTTGAACTGCTTCATCAGCTCGGATCTGAAACTGCGTCTTTCAGCCATCAAAGCACAAAGGTCTAGGCTCATTTTCTGAACTGTTTTATGCGTTATAATTTTGGCATGTTTATTCATGAGTTCCCTTACTAGGAATGCCTTCATCTTTGTGTGTCTACATCTTACCAATCTTTCAAAACCAGCCCAAATGCTACCTCCTCCAAAAACCTCATCTTTTTCTCTCCTTAAGCATCTGTTTATTTTTATTTTTTTGTTAGATTACATGAATTAGTTCCCCTGCTAAACTATAAACTACCAGGTAAGCTCAACTCTGTATCTTCCACAGCACTTACAAGGCTGTAATGCTCATGTTAGGTATTTTATACTTGTCTGTTGGATTGCTGAATATTTGCAGAGAGAAAGGCTATTTGTTGAAAGGATTCAGAAAGCAAAGAAATGCAACAAGATAGTAGCTAGGAAGTCAGTAAAAATCTGGTAAGCATGTGTGAAGTGCTGTCCATCAAAGTATTTGCCCATTAAGGCTTCTTAAAGTTCTCATTCTTGAAATGTTCTCAGGGGGAGGTCATGTCTCTGCATGGTGATTGATTCTCTTTGCTTTAGTATTTGGTGTGTCACTGCCAAGGTCAAGTAGATCTCCATTACATTTGTTTTCAAGTGACAAGGTCCTGCTTCGTTATTGGCTTCTTATTGTGGTGATCAGAAACTCTGTACTTTGAATAATTTGGAATGAAGGAGGCAGAAAAGAAGAGCAGGACCAGTCTAAGAAATATTTGTCATGACTTCTGTAAGCTTTATTTTTCCGATGTGTTATTGTGCAAGTAAAATGGTATAATTCCTAGTGAAAACAAAGGGCAGAATTAAGAATAAAAGAAAAGCAGATTAGGATTTAAACCACATTTGGATGAGATGGATATTGAATGTGAGAGTAAAACCAAAGAAAGAATATGTTTATGGTGTGTATACTGAGGATAATATACTCAAAACGCAATTTTTGGAGGGCAGTCATTAACTCATGAGTTTATTTAATAAAAACTCCAGGGTTGCCAAGATGGCTCAGTAGGTTGAGTGCTTTCTTTGCAGCCCCGGAATCTGACGATCAAATCCCGGCCCTGGCCCATGCGAACCCATATGCTGAACTGGGTGGGCCCCCAGTTCAGTTCTCACTGGGGCGAGTTCCATGCGGGAGGTGCGCGGCCCGGTTCCTGCCCTGCGCAGTTTCGCCAACCTGGGGAATGAAACTATGTGGAAAAACTAATGTCATACAACTATGGAGACTGCTCTGGACCCTATGCCTTCTCTCTGTCTGTCTCTCCCTCTCTGTCAAAAAAACAATAAAAATAAATCTTAAAAAAAAACAACAGACCTATTTGCTTTTGCAGGTATCCTTCTATTTTGTACATCAAATGGGTGAAAGATGCAGACATTCATGTTAGAAAGGGAGCTCCTTCCAGAGAGTTTCAAATGCTAGAAAATCTCTAGTTACATCTTCACTTTAGTCACAATCTTCAAGAATGTGTTATTACTGATATTGTATACAGAAATCTTTCATTTCTTTCCCTACAATTAATCTCATGTCTGGTTGGCCCATGCTCAGTGTCGAACTGGCATGAAGCTTTGCTGCTTTGGGTGTGTGTAAAGATTCCCATCTTAATTTCCACTGCAATATGTTTATGAGGCTTAAGCTTCCTATCACTTGTGTTTTTCCCATTTTTCAGTATTATTAAAAAAATGGATAAAGTATAATAAAACAGTGGTTTGGGGAAGCAAAATAAGAAAACAATGGCACTCTCTTCAAATGCATTCTTCCCAGGATCCCATGTGGGACGTATTTGATACGAAGAAATCTCCATTAGAATTAGAAGACACAGGGAGGGGTCTTAGTGGCACCTCTGTGGGTGACCCAGGAATTTGTATAAAGGTCTTTGCAATATTATATTCGTATCTGACCATTAAACACTTTTGTACAGTCCAAGGTAGACATTGTCAGAAAGGATCTTGGCAGGTACTCATACTATGCTTAAACTGTTCCAAGTGTTCATTTACCAACTTACAGGGCAGGTCTTTCTTGGCTACACAAAGGTAGTTCATGGCATCAGTGTCTGGTGTATGAAAATGCAGGTTGTGTGAAAGTAGACATTTTGGAAGTGGGTAACTGTGTTTCACTGGCCCGGAACTACCCATTCGGGTGCCGTCCTGAGACAGCTGTGCCCTCATCCTGTCTCCAGAGGGTGTTCTTCCGTCCACCTGCCTTGAGCGCCATCCTTCCACTCATCTGTCGTGGGCGCTGAGACCACTTTCCTCTGCTCCATCCTCTTGGGCCACATAAGCTGCCTCCCAGGTGTGGAATATAGAGCCTGAGTTTGGAAGCATTTCAAGTTCCAGAGGTATGTGCGGGGTGGGACCAGTTAGCCCTTTCATGCCAACTCTGCACTGATTTTTGAGTTGGTATTGCTGTGAGGTCGGGTCTCCCCAAGTCTTTACTCAGCTCATTTGGAAAATTAGTTCTTTGTGTACATTCATTAGCTTTGTAGTCCACGTGCGTTCGCTGAATGTCCGACACAGGTAGAGTATTGTGTTCTAGTGCATGTGGGCGCTCCTTCTTCCCTCCCTCTTTCAAACGCCTATGTGAACAGCACCTCCTCTGTGAACTCTCCCCAGTTTCCTTATGTAAAGTTAGAGCTCCTGGCTCTGGTGCTTTGTACATAAGTATGTGCGGCCATTTATTACAAGCTCCCACTTAGCCATCTCTCGCATTTGGATGTGACCTTCTTGAGGACACAGGCTTGCCTTAGTCATTTTCATCACATTTAGCAGAGTGGGCTTTGCACACATCAGAACATCTACCTATCAAAGGAAGCAGGGACACCTGTGCGTGGTGAACACACCCTACGGCGACCCCTGATGAATCACATCCTTCTGTATTGCCTCCCCTAGTGTGTGGGCGGAACCTGTGGCCGGCTTCTAGACAACAGAGTATGGTAAAGGTGATGTGATAGTCACTCCCATCATTGTGCTATGTTATAGCAGTTGTGATTTGAACAAGTGATCTTCAATTTGTGGGAGGGTCTATGGAGGGATCCATGTGGCAAGCAGCTGAGGGTGACCTTTAGGAGTTAAGAGTGGCCCCTGGATGCCAGCAAGCAAGGAAATGCAGACCTAAATCACATGTGTGCAATGAAATGAATTCCAGCAACAACCCAAGTGGGCTTAAAAGTGGATTCCTCCCCAGTCCAGCCTCCAGTTACGAATGCAGCCCAGCTGATGTCTTCATTGCAGCCTTCTGAGACCCTGAACAGAGGACCAAGATAAACTGTGCCTGGACTCGTGACCCACGGAAACTGAGATAATGAACATATGTTCTTTTAAACAGCTAAATTTGTGGCAATCTGCTATGCAGCGAGAGAAAGCATATAAGGGAATGTTGAGCAGGAGTTTTTTTCTGTGGCTGCAGAAGAGTTCAGAGTTGAGGGCAAAGAGTCAGTGATTTCCTCCATCAGAGAGCTGCCAACATTCCCCAGTGCGGGCAAGACAGATCCCAACCACAACCACTCCTTTGTTTCTCATCCAGCCTATAAAGGAGAGGACCAGGAGGAAGAAGGGAGAGAGCCTTTGGGGTTGTGCTGATGGAGAGTCTTTCAAGTGAGAAGTGACTACTTCTTCCCTGTCCCCTCACAATCAAGGTGATAAAGTCAAGGTCATAGGGGCTCTCAGAGAACGCTTGTATGAGTGTGGTGGGGGCCGGCCACCAGCGGTGCTGATTATCTCAGTCCTTAGTTACATCTGCACTTAGGGAGTAGAGCTGACTCTTGCGTAGAAGAAAATGGGATGGGGGTGAGATGGTAAAGCTTTGGAAAGACTGGCAGGTGGGTAATTAACACTCATCCCTTGGCAAGCTCCAAGTGGTGATTTTCCTAGAAGTTAAGAGGATACCACAAAACACACTGGGATCGATCAACTCATGCTGTTTATTAGATACAAGACTGCAACAAGCCTGAAAAGGCCAATCTAGATTTCCTATGGGAGAGATCTGTCTCTGGGGAGACCTCACAGGGCCATGGGGAAAGTCACTCAGGAGAGTTAGCACATAGGGGCCCACCACATACAGGGCATCAGTGGTCCAAAGCAATTAGCATAAAGAGAGGATTCGTCCACATCTAGCTGGGTAAGGAGACTAGTTTATTTCTACTGTTGAATTTATTAGGGTGACATTGGTTAGTAAAAATGATATAAGCTCTAGGTGTACAATTCTACAGCACTTTGTCTGTGTGTTACAATGTGTTCACCGCCCAGAATCAGCTTTCTTTCCATCACCATAGACTTAGCTCCCCCTCCCTCCTTTCCCACCCCTGACCCCCTTACCCTCAGGTAACCACTGAACTAATGACTATGTCCAGGAGGTTTTGTTTCTTTGTTGCTTTCAGTTTTCTATTCCTCATATGAGTGAAGTCGTGGTTCTTAGCTTTTTCTGTCTGTCATATTTCACTTAGTATGATGATCTCAAGGTCCATCCATGTTATTGCAAATGGAAGCATTTCATCTTTTCTTACAGCTGAGTAGTATTCCCTTATGTAAATGTACCGTAGCTTTTCAGTCCAGTCATCTATCAAAGGGCACTTTCGTTGTTTCCATAACGTGGCCACTGTGGACAGCTCTGCAATGACGACCGGGATACATATGTTTTCTGTTCTCCCATCTCTTCTCTATAGTCACAACTATTGAGTAGCTAGCAGCCGGTTACAAGGAAGAAGGGGAAGGGAGTGAAAAATCAGATCAAACACCCTCCCGCTCAAATTTGCTCAAACCACATGTCCAGCCCATGACAAAGGTTAACTTTGTATCAGAGATGAAGTTGAAGTTTTAAAAAGTCCTTTAGGAAGGACTTTTAATTACTGAAAGTAACCACAAAGTAATGCATTCTGCCCACATGTCGTCCAGGGATGGAAGACAGGAACTTGACAGAGAATGGCAGAGAGTGATCATTGGAAACGAGAATTATAGTTTCATGTACCTGTCCCCAGTGTGTTAAGACTCGTGAATACAGTTAGGTTTTTGCCTTCAATGAACTCATAGGCAAATAGGGGGGACATAACAAAGCCAGAAATAACTCCAGGCATACTAGAGAGGGCGAGAATGAATGTACCATATCAACAAGCATTCTGGAAATTCAGAGATTAGATGGACTTTTCATTGAGAGACAAAGGAAGGTATCACATGCTATGTAGACATTTTCTTTAACATCGTCTCAACAACTATGATATGTGTTTGAATGCATAAAGGTTCTACATGGCTAATATCCCAGAGTCATAAAAAGTATGATACTATCTTTGTTTCATTTAGTTTATATATTGATGGATTTTTACAGGATTGGATTCTGCACAGTTGGTTGAGGATCAAGCTAAAAACCCTGAGTTATGCTCTAGCTTTTCTCTCACTGTTAAGAAATGTCCACTGCTGCTTCAGTGGTCTTTTCTCCCTCTTTGTCCTCTCAAATGTAACTGTACTGAGTATGAAAAAAGCAAAAATGAACTATGTTCTTGATATTATGGTAATTCAAAATAATAATGAACTCAATCCTTTTCTGATAGTTGTGCTTTATTTCTGGGACCTAGCAAATAAGGGACTATAATTCAAAGTATTGTAGAAAGTTGAGTTGCCAAGGATATTAGAGTTTATTTCATATAACTTAACTAAAACGGTGACATAAAAATAAAGAAGAGGGGGTGGAGTTTGAGTTCTTCAGGATTTGACTGTTGGATGTGGGAGGTAGAAAAGTAGAAAGGGGATGGGGATGACACTGGAGGTTGTGTCTTAGGCATCTGGATGGGCAGCACTATGATCTTGGAATCAGAGAACACTGGAAGAGGACCAAAACAGAACCGTATTGTATTCTGTACCGAGTTCCCTGTAAAGGTTAGCTGAAATCATGAAAGACATGTATGAGCTCAGGGGCTAGCTTTCAAGGTTATGGTCATTGAAGTGATGATGGTTTAGCCTTGGTGGACTTTCTGCTTGTTGAGTTGAATATGAAACTACAACAAAGTATACAAAGGCAGAATGGGCATGCATATGGGGCACAGTCTTACATGTCTTCATTCAGAAATATTTGCTATGTGTATGCTATAGGTCAGGCACTGTTCTAGTGCCGGGGAATAGCCTGGTGACGCAATGGATGAGGTCTTTACCCTTAGGGAGCTTACATTGGCATGGGGACATCATACAATAAACAAATAAATGAATAGGAGAAATTGAATCTAAACTCAATTTATGAAGAGATTAAAAGGTTCATTTGCTAGAGAGTCACAGGGGCTATTTTGGATTGAATGCTGTGATTGTTGTTTTTGCTTGGCCTTTAATAGCCAATTCTTCTCTACCCCTGGCCTCCCTCCTTGTACTTGCTGGAACAACTTTCATTTGCTTTGGGTACCTACCCTCTAGTCATCTTAGGGAATGTGACCTCTTCCAGACCCTTCCTCAATATCAATCATTGTTGGCTCTTCCTTTTTGCCAATGATTACTTTCAGTAAAACAGGACCAGAGTGTTCCCAGTTGGTGACCTCTAGTAAAGGTTTATCTTGCTACTGAAGAGACCCGCATAGAAGAAAATGCCGCATCGTCCTCACTGAACACTACTGTTGCATTTTTGTCCTCATGTCATGCCAAGAGCAGTGGCAGTCACCCTATGGCCCTGAAGGAAGCATTGCTGACCCCTGAAGAGGGCAGAGTGGAAAGTTAGAAAGGACCTGGGTCTTTGATGATGTCCTAATGTGATTGAACTATCCAACGTCAGAACAACCTTTCCTCTATGCCAGGGGTTCCCAACCTTTTTATACCCTAGGGCACATTCTAAAATATCGGTAGGGCGGTGGGCACCAGCTATTTCTAAGGATATTTATTATTGAACAAGAATAAAAAATAATAAACAAAAATAATTTTAAAATAATAAATTTATTGTACAAATTATATACACACAAAGAAACATATATACAAAACGTAATACAAAGTAAATAAAAAACACACGTATAATAAAATCATTT
>PVKE010004811.1:5767-62435 GCA_004027555.1 Craseonycteris thonglongyai
TCGAATCCCGGCTCCGGCCCAGGCAGGACCCACATGCTGAACTGGGGAGTTCCCACAGTTCGGTTCTCTAACTGTCTCTGTCTCTGTCTCTCTCTCTATCTGTCAAAAGTAAAATAGAAATAAATATGCACTGAAGACAAAAAGATAATTTCTCTCTATAAATGTGAAAAGATAAAAAAAAAAAAAAAAAAAAAAAGTTATCAGGCATCTGTTATTACTTCATGCTAGACACTGGTAGCAGTAGAGCCAGGGAGCTGGGAGAGAGATTGGGGAACAGTGAGAGAATGTTCCTTGGAGTGAGTGATTCCTGAGTGCAGTCTTTATGAATGAGTAAAAGTAGTCAAAGAAGTAGAGGCAAGGGTTGCTCTTAGGAGGGAAACAGTAGAGCAAAAAGCATGAGCTTCATAGTCAGACTGCCAAGATTTGAATCCTAACTCTACCACTTACTAGCTGTGTGACCTTGACAAATTATTTAATCTCTTTGGTGTCTCAGTTTCTTCATCTGTAAAATGGGGATAATTATAGCATAGTATGTGTAGTATAGTATATAAGAGTATAGAGTAATATTATGTAGTATGGACGTGGTGATGATCAAATAAGTTAACATATGTAAAGTGCTTAGAACAGTGACAGGTACATAATAAGGTCTTAAAAACATTAGCTATGTTAACTATTGGGTACTGCATGGTTTGGTTTTAAAGGATACGACACAGAATGAAAGGAGGTGAAAAGGGAAAGATAAAAGTCAGATCATAGGGTATCATATATGTCCTGAATAAGAGGGGTAGGCCCCTGGGAGAGAGGGAAGGGAAGGAAAAGGGGTTTAAGTGAAGCAGAAGGGAGAGGCTCAAAGCTGAGGGCTATAATGTACCCTGGTTTTCTAAAGTAGAAAGTGAGAGTGACGCGGGGGTAGAAGAGGGTCAACACTGAGACACAGATGCTTTAGAGGACAGGTCTGCAGAGTTGTGTAATTTTATTTAACATCTCTCAGTTATGGGCATAGAGATAGATCATGGCAATGATAGAGTTAAGGCTTCGATAAACAGTATTATAGGACAGGTGCAGAGGACTTGAGAATTATTGGTGAGAGAATAGTTCACGGGTTGAGTCTGGGTAAAGAAATAAGTGAATAGAGTGTGTTGATACACTGGGAGAAAATGTTACAGTTGGGTACTGGAGGTCTTGAGGTCAAAGGGGAGGTGTTCAACTGTAAATTAATTTATTAGATTATTCCTTTTCTCATGCAAACAACATTTAGTGGAAACCAACTATATGCCAGGTGTGAAACCTAATGGATGCTATCTTTGCCCTTCAGGTGAGAGGAGGGTATGAAATGTGGGAGTTATGGGTATGAAAGAGAGAAAAGCATAGGTGGCTAGAGTCAACATTTTCAAAGGTAATGCAGTTCTATCAAATAGCTTTCCACTGTACTTAGAGTTTATCCAAATTTCTTACCATAAGCTATGAGGCCCTACATATTCTGGCTCTTCCCTGCTTCTCTGACTATACTAGATTCCCTCAATACATTCTAGTCATGCTGGCCTCCTTGTCAGGTCCTTGATCATTCCCAACTCTTTCCTTTCTTACAAAATCCTCTTTTTGCATATCTGACTTTATTTCATTTCTCATTTCTCAGCTCAAGCATAATGTGGGAGAGTCCTTTTTCTGATCATTTATATAATATACTCCCTCCCACCACATTCTTTATTCTATCACATTATTTCCTTCATTCCTGATCACTTTTAATTATCTTGTATTTTTTTTCACTGTCTGTTCCCTACCTCTACAGCAAAAGCTCTTTGATAATAGGATTTTGTTTACTGCTCCATCTCCAGTGCTGAGAACACAGAGTAGGTACTTAATAACTATGTGTTAACTGAATGAGTGACATTGAGTCAGGGATGGACAAATAAAGACCTGAAAATTGAGAGTACTGAATGGCTCATCATTTCATGGGCCCCTGAAATCCCCTAAGATGAGGAAAGGAGATAGAGTAGACAAGACTGATACAGGTACACGTGTTGGGGAACAACAAAGAAGCCAGGAGATGACCAAGATAGCAAGTGATAAATGGTCTAGCAAATGCCAAGAGCTTGAAGGAAAAAGGGATTTTCTTTTTACATGCAGGTGGACAAGTAACAGCCCAGAAGTGATGCCAAGAGGAGAATAAAGCTGGGGTTTTGGGAGAATGAGTGGATGAAGCAGAGGCCTCTGCAGAGAGCTGAATTTCAGTAAGTTGGGAAATAGAGGAAATATTAAGTAGAAAAGCTGAGATTGTAAGGGACTTTATTTGAGGCTTCAGGTGGCAGAGGGAAAAGCTGGGAGAGAGGTGATAATGGGTGAGAGGAAAGAGGGCACAGTAGTTCGGGGATGAAAATATTGGGGAGAAGGCTACAGGGGCAGCAACCACGGAGGACTGGGATATGAAACCACGTAGGAATGATAATCCTAGGGTTCCAGATGGAACTCTGGAATCAAGGGCATTGAAAGGTCAGAGTGACCTTGCTTTGAAGAGCCAGAATGGGGGTGTCTGAGACAACGTCATTCATGCTATCTTGACTAGATTGGTCTCTGCTTTCTGTTCTCATAGCACCTTGGCTACATCTCCAGGTATGCACAAAAAGTTGGCAAATGCCCAATTTCTTTACCCTTCCTTCCATCAGCTCCTGGAGCCTGTCCCCACTTGTTTGCAGTCCCCATCTTTGTCCCCTTTCCCAGAAGTGGACCTCGTGTAGAGAAGGCAAAATGAGTTGAAGTGAGGGAAGTTGAGAAGAGAGGCAGTAAGGAAGACTCCTGAGGCTGTAGCCTGGCCTGGCCCAGCCCACCCCAACGCTGCAGTCAGCACAGCAACTGTCCGGCTGAAATAACAGACAGTCACAGACAAAAAAATGGTCAGCCCTCTTTGTTTACTCAGCTTTTGTCTCCCCCCCCCACCCCCTTTTCTTTGGACAATGTCCTGCTGGGCTGGGGCTGTCCTGCTGGGTTGTTGCTGGGGCTCCTCAGCCAAGATGGAGCCCAGCTGCTTAGCTGTTTACAAGGTGAATCCGGTTTACACTGGGGCCCATCCTGTCCTGGCTGGGTCAGGAGCTAGAGTCAGAGCCCAGCCAATGGCCTTTTCTAGCCAGAGCTCCTCAATTTCAGGTTGAGGAGCAATAGGTTTGGGGGGGATCAATCCTATATACCCAAGGGCCATGGAAGGCACTGGCCTCAAGATGGAGTAAAATGGTGTAAGACCTGGCCCCATAGCCAAACTTTTGGCCTTAGGAGCTCCAGAGAAAGGAGAACCGCTGGAATCCCATGGCCTCCATTTCTGTTCTTTCAAGTGGTGAACTTGTGACAACAAAGAGGGCAGCCCCCCTCCCCCATTCTTCCTGGTAGCTAAGGTCTGGGAACTAATTTCTGTCTTATCTACCCCCTACCCCACAAAGCTGCCATGAAGATCAAAGGAAATTATGTATATGCAAAGACTTGAGAAGCATTTGTGACTATGATGAAGTGACCCATGGTAATTTATTGAAGTGAAACAGCTGCTCTCCAGGGATGAGGATTGAGCCCCAAGATTGGCAGGGACCTTGCCCTAGTCAACTTGCTGGCCCTAGGGCCCATCATGGAGCAAGACACACAGTTGGGGCACAATTATTTCATTTATTAAAATATATTTCTCAAGAAGCTCTCAGACTAGTGGGAGGGACAGGTAATAAAAACATGATGAGAGCAATGATGTGATAGGGATGAGCATGGGAAGGCGGAGCAAGCACAGAGGAGGTATCTTCCCTGGCCTGGAGGTCAGGAAAGGCTTCTCTGAGGCAACAGCATCTAAGATACAGTAAACAAATGTGCTTATTAAATGAAGGAAGAACAAACTTGCAGAATCGCTAAATGAGTGATCTCTCATATTCCCTTGTCCTCCCAAAAATAGTAATGAAGGGCCAGGCCTTAGGCTCTTAGGTATGGAGACCAGTGAACTGTCTGAATCTGGCATCTCTAAATAAATTTATTAACCACATGAAGCCTTGACAGGTTTTGTCTATGCTACCCAATCTTAAAGATTTATTTTATAGTTTTTGACAGAGAGAGAGAGACAGAGATAGAGAAAGACAGAGAGAAGGGGGAGGGTATAGAGCAGTCTCCATAGCTGTACGTCATCAATTTTCAACATAGTTTTATTCCACACTGGTGGGTGAGGGGCTGTGCGGGGCAGGAACCATGCCTTCCATGTGGAAGGCATGCCCCAGTTCAGCATATGGGTCCGCATGGGTTGGGGCCAGGACTTGATCCTTGGACCCTGGGGTTGCAAGGTGAGCGCTTAACCTGCTGAGCTATCCCGGCTTCCCCAGAAGCTACCCTTGAGGCAGTGAGCCACTGACACTAAGAGAGCTGAGAAATGATTGGGCCAGAAAGGAATCAGCCTGACAGAACAGCTGGCCATGCTGCTGTGGAGGCTGGCTGGTCAGGCATAGAAAGACCAGTAAATAGGCTGTTGCAGCATACTGGGGAGACAGTGCGTCTGTTATTAGTTAACATTACCGAGTGCCCACTTTGTGCTGGCAATTTAGCTATGAAAGAGGGGCTCACCATTTAGTGAGGAATTAGACAAGTCAACAGGAGTTACAGTATAATATGACAAATATTTATAATCACAGTTGTGGGGTGCCATCGAGGTGTGGATTTCAAAGGAGTCCTTCCCTAATGAATTTCTGGGTGACAGTCACATGAAATAAACATTCATGAGCATGTGCTCTGTGCCACGCACCGTGCTGGTGATGAGGACACAGGATAGGAAGATGAATGACATGATCTCTGCCACCTAGTGGGAGGAGACAGCCAAGTTAAAAAAATGCCACAAAGGCAGTCAAATGTCACATGTCCCCAGACTGCCTCCTCTTCCATTTAATGTGATAGGAGTCATTATCATCTAATTCCTCAAGCTAGAAGCCTGGACATTATCTCTGACGCCAAGATTTATGTTTTAGAGAAAACATAAAACATTCTGTAGAGGATGGGTTAGAGGGAGAGGAGACCGGAGGCAGGGAGACTGGCTGGAGGCTGGTGCAGTAATTCAGGGGACAGATGATGAGGGTGGCCTGGATTAGGTAGGAGCCTTAAAGATGGGTAGATCTAAGAGCTATTTAAGGGCAGGATGAACAAAATTTGGAGAATGCTGGAATGTATGGGTGAGAAAGAAGGAGGGGTCAAACATGATCTCAGGTTTCTGAATTGGACCTGAATAAGACTGTGGTGCCATTTAGTGAAATGGGAACTAAAGGAGGGAGGTAAATGATACATGCAATTTTAGATTTACTGTGCTTTAGATATCTTTATGGGGAAATGTCCAGTATATGGTTGGATAGTGAGCTGGAAGCTTAGGAGACTGATTTGGATTGAAGTTAAGATCTGGAAGTCATTGACATATTGGATTAGCATTTACTTGGGAGTGGATGAGATCACCCAGATAGAATATGGGCAGAGAAAAGCTGAACAAAAATTTATTTGTTCATTCTATAAATTTACAAAGCACTTACCATGTCCTAGGTACTGTATGGAAATATGACAGCGAACAAGGAACTTACCTTCTACTGGTAAAGGTAGACAGCCCCCTCCCCCCTAGAAAAGATACAATAGGTCAGAAAGGGACAAGTGCAACAAAGAAACATAGAGTAGGATAAGGAGATGCCAACAGTGATGGAAGGTGGTCAAAAAAGGGCTCCCTGAAGAGGTGACATTTGAGCAAATATCTGAAAGAACTGAGCAAGAAACTCATGGGAATCTGCGGGAAGAGGGTATGAGTTTAAAGGCCCCCATGGGAAATGTACTAGGTGTACTAAGGAGCAGCAAGATGGATTTGGCTGGCAAGGAGAGGGCACATGGGAGAGTCACAGGAAATGGGGTGAGTGGCCAGACCATGCAGTTCTGTAGGTCAGGAAGAACTCTGGATTTTCTTCTCTGTGTGATAGGAAGGCCTGGAAAAGTTTGGAGCAGAGAATTAATATATGATCTGTTAAAGGATTACTCTGGCTTCTGTGTGGAAACCAGACAGTAGGAGGACAAGAAAGGAAGCAGGAGACTGTTGCTATAGTACAGGTGAGAGATGCTGGCGGCCTGCATTACAATATGAGCGATGAACATAGTGAGAAGTAGTCTGAACACCTTATGATTGGCTGATATATTGGATAAATACGGGACAAAGAGGTACCAAGAATCATAGGTGAATTAGAAAGGAGGAGACTTCAGTTTTAGTCTCTGTTCTGATCTAGCTGTGTGGTCTCAGGTAACTTATCTGACCATTCTATACTTCATTTACTTCCAGTAATTCAGCAAATATGTTTGAAGTACCTACTGTATGCAGGCCATATTCTCAGTGCTGGGCACTCAACATTGAATGGAACTGACAGAGTGCTTAAATTCTAGTAGGGGAGAAAATAAGCAATTTTAAGAAGTGATAAATTAGGAGATGCCGAGATAGCTCAGCAGTTGAGTGCTTGCCTCACAATTGCAAGGTCCAGGGTTTGATTCCCGGCTGACCTGTGTGAACCCCATATGCTGAACTATGGTGCAACTGGTAATCACTGGGATGGCTCAGTGTTGAAGGTTCTCTCCTCCCATGTGGGAGGCCCCTGGTTCAGTTCCCACCCCATGTGGTATCACATCCACTTGTGTGGAATGAAACTACCGTATCTCACAACGAATGATACCGGTATACAACTATTGAGATTGCTCTCTGCCCTCCCCTCCCTTTTCTCTCTGTCTCTCTCACTTCTCAAAGAATCAAATAAACCATTAAAAAAAGTGGTACCGGTAAATGTTAACAAATATTAACCAGGGTACTATCACAGAAGTGACAAGGAAAGGGGCGGCTGTGCAAGAAAAGCTCCTGTGGAGGCAACATGTGAGCTGAGTGAGAAGTGGGATCTGCACCCCTTGCTGAATGTGCCTCCTAGCTTTGCTGGGTGTTCATGGATACAACGGATGAAAAGGCACGTTAAGAAAGCAGTTACAAATGATTGTTTTAACTTGGCTCAGCTCTCTTCCCCATTATCCAAAATATATACCTGAAACACACACACACACACACACACACACACACACACACACACACACACACCTCCTTCCTTTCTGCTAGGATGGCCCTTGGGGGGTTCCCACCTTTCCCAGCACCTGTCTCTAGGGGCTTTCACAAGATTATTCAGAGGACAGCTGATCTTCCAGGAGCTTTTGGTATCTAGAACCACCACTAGGGGAAGCCGGGATGGCTCAGTGGGTTAATCGCTCACTTTGCAGCGCTGGGGACTGAGGATCGAATCCCGGCCCCAGCCCGTGCAGAACCATGTGCTGAACTGGGAGCTCCCCCAGTTCAGTTCTCTCTCTCTCTCTCTCTCTCTCTCTCTCTGTCAAAAATAAATCAATAAATAAAAATATATTTAGAACCACCACTAAGTGCCAATCCCCAAACCATCACAGTCTGAGCCTCCCCTAGGGTCCATGACAAGAAAGGCCGAAGGCATCTAAGTAGGCTGACCAGCTGCCCCATTTTAAATGGGACAGAAAATAGTGGTACTGTCCCTTTTCACATGGTACGTCTGGTCAGCCTACTGACGCCCTGAATTTAGCCCAGTGAGACCAGGCTGAGCATATGTGCCATCTGCAGCGACACAGTACCGTTGTTTTCTGTCCTGTTTAAAGCAGGACATCGGGTCAGCCTATATCTAAGTAAATGAGTATTAAAGGAACGGTATGGAAAGGAATGCCCTTTCTGTCTCCTTTTCTCCTTTCCTCTCATCTCCCTATGGCCTCCCTTTTCCTGTTCCCTTGTTCCCTCTTAGCAGCCCCCACACCGTCCCACCAGTCCTGGGCAGCTGCTGCGTCTGGAGCTAGTGCAAAGATCCCGGGCTCTGCTGGGGTGGGGCCTAGCCTGCCAGTGCCTACTAAGTCAGCAGCCTTCCCCTACAGCCCCACCCTGACAGGCGGTGCCTCTGGCAGCAAAGTCATGGCCCTGATTCCTCTGTCTCCACGTTTAAGAACATCTCTAACTGCTCCTTGGATAGCTCAATTAGTAAAGTGAATATATTATATAAAGTCTAAAAGATTAAACTATCATCGTCAGCCCATAATTTCATGAAGAAGTCAGGGGACCGTATCCCTCTTATTAACTCTATAACAAATGTGATGAAAATGTTCAAATAGAATGTTAATGCAATGTTACGTGTAATTTTCCCAGGCGATTTTCTGCTGAAATATTTCTTTATTAATAGTAATTGAGGGTATAAATTATGAATGAGGCGATTTTCTCCTTTCAGTAGGAAAGACGTACTAATGGCAATAATTCTTTATAATAATTTTGGGGCGAGTGGGGCGGGGAGAGAGGCTTGTCTAAAAACAGACAAAAGCCCCTTCCCAAAGTCTCCCTTGGGGAGACGATGCCTTTGTCACAGCCACCTCTTTTTTGTTTCACACACCCCAGATCTCCTGCAAGGGAAGTCTTTGTTCTTCATCAGTTTTTCAAAAACCTCAAGGTCTGTTTGAAGGGCGGGAAGGAAGTTTTGGCCTCTAGTGCTGAAACAGACAGAAGTTCTGAAAGCAAACTTTTCTGCCTAGAAACTGTTCTGCCAACAAAACCAAAGCCAGGCTCTTCTGCTGAGCTTCAGACCCAGTCAGTTTGGACCCACACTGTTTTCTCAGCATCATAGAACATTCAGGAAGGAATAGCCCTCAGAAATCTTTCCATCTAATCTTCGTATCCCATTCCATCAATGAGAGAAGAAAAGGGCAGAGAGGAGGCGGAGGTGGTGTGGTTGGTGGTGGTGGTGGGGGATTAATTATTCTAAGCCACATAGTGTGTCTGTGGCAGAGCCAGGACTCAGCCCAAGTGACCCTCTTCACGCCTCTGCAGGTGGACAGCCTCCAAGCCTCTCCTCTCCTGTCTCTACAACTCCATCCTCCTTCCTCACTGGTTCCCAGCCTGGGCATCCTCCTCATCTGTCAATACCCAGCTCAACCTATGAGCTGTGGTCACATTGATCATCAGTCTTAGTCACATGGTCTTCACTTTTCTCTGTCCAGAACTGTCATAGGTCTGGACAGAGTTCCAAGAGGCCAAGGGCTGTAGAGAATTACCTTCCAAATTCTGCAGAGTGGTTAGACGAGTGCATTTCTCCAGGGTCTTTCTCCATTTGAGGGATATCCCATTTGGCATTTGTCCACTCATTTATTCAGCAGACATTAAACACCTACCATGTGCTAGGCACTGAGGTTACAAAGATGAATTTATCCAACAAGAAATAAGATAAATCTAGTGTTCTCAAGACTGTAGCTGGGAAAGACAAGAACAAGCGCATAAATGCCTATGTGAAATAACACATGTAAATAATATATACTTTTTCATAGCAAGGGTTTATTATTGTGTTATTGAATGTTTCAGGAACTGTCAGGCAGGTAGTGTGGTTGGAGGAAAGCAAGGGAAGGGGAGGCAGGTCCTGTAGGACCTTGTGCCCACAGTAAGGATATTATCCTGAGTGAAAGGAAAGGCGCTGGAGGGTCTCAGCAAAGGAGTGGCTTGGTGTTGCCTACATTGTTAAAAAGGGACACTGATGAATCACTAGTTGGTTATGCAGACTGAGGGTGAAGACAGAAACTAGGATGAGCTGGAATTTTGGCTGTGGTGACTCAGTGCCAATTCATTGTGGTGCCCGCCATTCACTGAGTTAGGGACAATGAAGGGGAAGCAGACTTGAGGCAAGATGACATATTAAATTTTGGACACATTGAATCTGAGGAGTGTGAGGGTCAAACCAGTGGGAATCACCAGGAGTCCAGGTGGGCTCTGGAGCTGCAGGGAGAGGTCAGGTTCTCAGGATGGTTTTAACCAGGGACCTCTGGGCTCCCATAGCCTCTCACACATTGGATTTCATTGTCTGTGTTTATAAGTCTGTTTCTCCCTACTAGATGAGTGCTCCATGAAGACAAACACTGGGCCTGGTTCATTCCCCACCTTCAGTCACCAGCACAAAGCAGGTTACACAGTTGGTGACAGTGAGAGTGCACTGAATGAGCAAATGAATGGATGAAGGAGGGAGGGAGGGAGGTAGAACGTTCTTATATTCTGTGGAATTCCCCCTGGGGCCACTGGGGCCACCTTAGAATCTCCCTGGATTGCTCCTTATCAAAGGCTACCCCCCACCCCACCCCCCAATACAGAAAGACTCTCTCCAAGTCTCCTGAAAGATTACATGAGAAGTGCTATTGGTGACCTTAACAACTGCCATTATATTGGACATTCTTGGTGTCATTCAAAGGGCTCAATCTGTCACTGCTATGAGTCTAGAGCAGGATGAAAGGTCCTCTTCAGGTCCAGGACTCTGGTTGGAGGCTACAGGATCCCACATACCTGGGAATCTTACCAGGCTGGCTCAGCTTTCTGTCCTCTGAAAACAATAGGCGATAGGATGGGAAATAGAGCTATATTAGTGATGTCCTCTGAGTGGTCATAGTGACTGACCTCTTGACCAGAGGCCCACTGGGGTGACCTCCAAGGACATTCTGTGTCTCCCCAAGCAGGGCATTAGGGCAAAGAGGTCCAGCAGAACTCCAGAGGTCTTTTCTCTCTCCCTCAGGGAAATCTATCCATTAGCATTTGCCCTCCAAGCTAGGGTAATGTGTGTGCTCTTGCACAGACCCCCTACTGTATAACAGCAGGCTCTGAGGCATCCCCAGCTTGTCTCAGTTCCATACCATTTGTCTGGATAGACCCAGTCTCCTAGTCAATATGAGGTAATTTCTAGACAAGCAAAGCTCAAGGCTAGCCCAACGCAGCTTTAATGGGGAGAGGGGAGAGGGGAGATGGATCTGACCGTCAGGATGGAGATTTTCCCCAACTCGAGTCTATCTTCTGATCCCTTCCATGCCCCATAGGCCAGGGCCTTGAAAATGGGCTGGCTTAGCCAAGAGGGGCTGGAACTTCATTTTACCCCCTCCACATTTAGTCTCGACTCCCCTGGGCACCCTCCTCCCACCTCGGGCCCCCTTCCTTGTTGAGCCAACAGCTCGATCTTGATCTCTTGAACGGGAAGGTCGACTCCAGAGGGGCCTTCTCTGAAAGCCAATGCTAATCCGGTTAGAGGCCAGGCTGGGCGCTGCACTCCCTCTGTAGGACCAAGTGCAAGTGAAAAAATGCCAATTACCAGATGACAAAAAGGGTCCCTGCCCCTGGGGAAGGGCAAGCTGTGGGGAGGGGCGGGAGGGGCACAGTAACTGAACACCTTGCCGGAAATAGCTCCTATCAGTCCACTTAGGGAGCCATCAGCTCCAGCAGATTTATGGGCAGCGTGTGCCCCTCTGATAGATCGGACTATTTAAGGCAGCCGAAGCCTTCATTTATATCAATGTGGAACAGAGAGGGAGGGTGAAGGGCTGAGAGGTGGGGAGTGAGGAGCAGCAACGGGGGCCAGCCCGGAGGTGGCATACTGACTTCAGAGAAGAAACAAGGCTGCTGGCCAGGAAGACTGGGTCACATTGTGGGGGTAGGAGTTTCTGGATCACATCCCATTGCATTGAGAGAGGGGCAGGGAATGGGGCTTCACACATCTATCTCCCAGTAGCCTCTCTGTCCCAGTCCTGACCCAGACTCTTTGCCAGCCCCTCCAGCTAAAATGGGTAGCTCAGGCTAATACTGAAGTGGAACTCCTCATTGGATTTCTAGCCATACCCCCCACTCTCCCCAGCTGCGGGGCATGCTTGCCCTCCATGCAACCTCCCCCTTGCCTGGGCTGAGGGAGAAGGAAGGGGTAATTGTGTTAGGCTGGGGGCATTAGCCGCTGAGGAATGACCTGCTGCCTCCTGCCTACTTGTCCCCAGCCTGCACTTCCTGGGGGCAGATTAAGCTGCTCCCATCGCTCTCTCTGGCTCTGCTTGGGCCTTCCTCCCTAACTCCATTACTCCCTGGCTGAGGTGCTTGCCCGACCCATGGTGGTCCCTCTGATAATTCACCTCTCAGGAAACTCTGCCTTTCTGACCTCTCATTGCTTTCTTCCTCCCCCTCTGCCCTCCCTCCTGCCCTACTTCCACATCTGTACCCAACTGGCCTTATTCTCTTGGTTTGGTGGTAAGCTGCTGTAATCACCAGCATATTCCCAGGAACAGAACCAACAGCTATCTGTCAGTGTGTTGGTTACTGATTCATTAGCTCATTCACTCATTCATTGAATGCTGACTGAGAACTCTCTGCAGAGGGCTCTTATCCTAGGTACCAGGGATACAGAGCTGATTCAGGTATAGTTCCTGCTCTAGAGGAACTTAAAAACTAAGGTCAGGTAAACAAGGAACAGCACGACCAGACTAGTATTTTGTAAGGTTCATCTTCACCACACACAGGATGGAGAGTGGGTTGGTGGGACTGAGAACAGAGAGGCAGGAGAGCAGGATAGTGGTTCTTGACCTTGGTTGCACGATAGAAGTAACTGGGGAGCTTTCAAAATGCTGCTGCCCAGGTCACACACACTGACTAAGATCAATTAAATCTGAATCTCTGGGGGAGAGATCCACACATCAGATTTTCAAAAAGCCTTATACCATCAGGAAATTCTAGCATCCTGGAGCCCAGGTTGAAAACTCCTGAGTTAAAAGGCTACTGCAAGAGTCCAGGTGAGAGATGACGATGATCTGAACAAGGATAGAAGTAACAAGGCTGAAGAGAGAGGACAATTGAGAACTATTACTCTTACAGTTATTTTTAACTGTTCATGCTCTCTGGTCCTCCTTTCATCTTCTAGTCCCACCACTTCCAGCAGATGACCTTACTTACAACTTCACTGAAGAAAATGAGGCCATCAGGTAAAACTGCAGGATTGTAAGTCCTGGAGGACAGGCACCAGCTCTGAGCCTACAGGGGCCAGTAGAGTTCTTGCACGGCAAGTACCGTATTTTCCGGCGTATAAGACGACCGGGTGTATAAGACGACCCCCTAATTTTACAGTTAAAACATAGGTTTAGGCCTATATTTGCTGTATAAGACTACCCCCCACTTCCGAGGCTGTAGTCTTATACAGCGAATATAGGCCTAAACCTATGTTTTAACTGTAAAATTAGGGGGTCGTCTTGTACGCCCGGTCGTCTTATACGCTGGAAAATACGGGGTATCTAGTAAATGTTGAATTTAACTGAATCGAGTGGGCACCTAGAAATGTGGGTCTCCAACTTAGGGAAGAGGTATGGGAAGATATGAATACAGATTGGGGGAGTATCGGCCCTGGAAAGGCTGAGGGCTTGTTTGTGGAAGAAAAGGAGCACAGCAACAAGACTGAAGGGGTGAAAATGGGGAGAGTTGGTGGTGCAGGAGGAAAATAACTCAAGTAATCAGCTTCCTGGCAGTGGCCCCTGGTGCCTAACAATTATCACCTCCTTAGAACTTCATAACAACTTTTTGAAGTAGGTGCTCCCTCTCTATTTTACAGGTGGAGATACAGGTTCAGAGAGTGGAACTTGCCTCAGGTGTTATTAGGAGATTCTAATTCCGGAGCTGAGATTTGAAACCACATCTATCCAAACCAAGGCATGTTTGCATTATGTCACGCTACAGGAAACAGTAGAGTCACAGCACCCAGTGACAGGGTATTTCAAGCATGAGGGAGGAGTCGAAGTGTCAAATGTAGCAGCTCCCCCTCTACTTGTTTCCCTGGCTCCACTTCCCTAGGTAGCCTGGAACAGGCACCCTCAGGGTTGGGGAGGAAAGCACTGCACCCCTCAAGTCCTCAGTAGTTTGGGATAGAGTCCCTTTCTCCACAGTTACTGTGCCACTTCCGTCACCCTCTGCAGCAGGGGGCCCAACAGTCTGGATGGCGCTGTTCAGCCTCAGCTCTCAGCCCAGTTCAACCATACTCAGCTTGGAAAAGTCCAGCCTGGCCTGGACTTGCCAGGAAAGAAGCTGCCTACCTTGTGCCCAGCTCACAGAATCCTTGTTCATCAAGGCCTAGGCCCATCAACCCCTTCATTCTTAGTGAACCATTCCCTAGCTGTTCTCCACTCTCCTGGCCTCATGAAGTGCTGTGTTCTCTGCGCTTCCACCATAGCACTTTATTCGTGCCTACGAGAACTTGTTCACAATGCATTTTGGTTACTTGGAAGGTGTCCATCATTCTTAGCCCTCGTGCAGGGGGCAGGCATGATTTTTGACTGGATCCCTGGCATACTTTTGTAGTGGCACTGGATAAATACATATTGGTCTAATGAATCAAGAAAGTGAAATTCTAGAACAAGGCTGGAAGGAGATGTATGGGGTGGAAGAGGGGAAGGTAGGAAAAATGAGGCCCCTGGGCAGTGACCCCAAGCTCTGCAGTGACAATTTCCAGTCCTTAGGAAGAATGCTTGGGGGCAGAGAGGAAACTTGTGCCTGCCTTTTTGGGCTTCCTAGAACTGAGCATGTTCCAGTCTCCTCCACACAACCCCACTTAGCCCCTGCAGTTGTCTGGGACCTGCTGAGGCCGAGACTGAGACTGAAACAGTGGCAGCAGCAATGACATGGCTAGGAGAGGCTGAAGGCACTCCTATATCTTTGCTCAGGAAATGGCCTCATAAAAGTGACAGGGAGACGCACCTATGGATGCTTGTTAAAGTTTTATTACTAATCACCTCCAAAGTCAGCAAGGCAGAGGGAGGGAGCTGGGAAATGGAGTCATCAAGGCTGGAAACAGGTGTCAGCTCTCAGCTGCCTCAGCCTTAGAGGCAGGGAATGCCAGGAGGGTTGAAACAGCCACAGCTCCCTGCAGCACCCTGGACACCCTACTGCTCGGGTCCATCTGGGTGGGGCACAGCCTGTGTCTTCTCCCTGCCTTGTGAAATGGAAATCGCCTCCATCATTCCTATACCTAGCAGGTCTCTGAGCCATCGGGTCCATTCCTGCCCCTCTTTCTCAGCATTGCTGCCCTACTCAGCAGGCACTGACTCTCACTTAGGCCAAGGAGACAACCTCCAAATGGGCCCTGCATTTTATTTGGTCAGCCCTTGTAGACAACCTCTCCCACTGCTGCTGAGATGGTCTTTCCTCCTCAGTGACCTCCAGTTGCCTTCAGAACGGGTCTAATGCCTTCATATAGCATGAACATTCCTTGGGGATTTGGGCCTTGTCTCACTTTTTTTTTTTTTTTTTAAGTTTTATTTTTTGTTTTTGACAGAGAGAGAGAGAGAGAGAGAGATACAGAGACAGAGACAGAGAGAAGGGGGAGGGCCCCGAACAGTCTCCATAGTTGCACACCATTGGTTTTTTAAACATAGTTTCATTCCGCAGGTGGGAGTGGGGCTGCACAGGGCAGGAACTGGGCCGGGGTCTCGCCCCAGTGAGAACTGAATTGGGGGCACTCCCCAGTTCAGCATATAGGTCAGCACGGCTGGGGCCGGGATTCGATCATCAGTCCCCAGGGCTGCAAAGTGAGCGCCTAACCCACTGAGCCATCCCGGCTTCCCCTTGTCTCACTTTTTAACAGCATTTTCCACCATTTTCCTTCATGACTGAATTAGTAGACTCCATTAACTGAAACACAAGCAACTGGCAAAAAAAGAAAAAAAAGAAAAAAGAAACAAAAAAATCATACTGCATCTGGTATGGGTGTCGGTTAACTTAGAGTCTACTTACATTTATCCAGCATCTACCAATCCCAATGGGTGCCAGTTAACTGAGAGTCTACTGTATTTGAGTTTCCCGTGAAATCCATGTTCTATCTGCCTAGAAATTCCTTCTCCCCGAGTGGATGGTAAACATACTCACTCATATGTTCTTTTATTTTTATTTTTTTAAGATTTATTTTATTGTTTTGAGAGAAAAGGGAGGGCCCAGAGCAGTCTCCATAGTTGTACATCACTAGTTGTGACATAGTTTCATTTCACACAAGTGGATGTTGGGCCATGTGTGGAGGGAACCAAACTGGGGGCCTCTTGCATAGGAGGCAAGAACCTTCACCGCAGGACTGGGCAGTTACTCATTATGCCACAGTTCAGCATATGGGTCTACATGGGCCAGGGCCAGGATTCGATTCCCAGATCTCGCAGTTGCAAGGCAAGGGCTCAACCTGTTGAGCTATCCCAGCATCCTCTCATATGTTCTTTTTAAAGGACTCAGCTCAGACATCCTCAGGAAGGTTTCCCTAACCTCTCTGAATTTATCAGAGTTTGATAATTGTCTGTTTCCTTGTACTTGTGCGTCATAGACTGTAAACTTTCTCTAGGGCAGAATTCATGTCTGATTCACTTCTCCATACCTGGGAGTCTGAATTGGTATCATTATTTGCTGAAGGAAAGAATTAAAGCAGAATTGTTATGAAGTTTGCATTCTACAAGGCCATAGTTACACAGGGTAGGGACAGCGAGGGTCTCATTCGTGGCAGTGACCTGGTGCTTGGGCCATGCCTGACAGGTAATGGAAATTCAACGATCACTTGTTGAACAAGTGAATGAGGATTACATGAGACCATATGTGTGAAAACACTTTGAGACTCTAAAAGATATTATTTTTACTGTTCTTTTCCCACACATTTCCTGCTAGTGTCCTTTCTTTTATCAATTTGGTCACCATCACTTCTATTCTCCAGGAACCAAATTGATGAAGGCAAGAAAGGAATCTGAAGATAGTGGAAAATCTTGAGGCTGTGTTTCCTGTTTGGAAACAGGGCCTGCTCCTACAGTCTCATCATGATTTTTCCCTCTTCCAGTGTCTGGAGGGAGGAGGTGGGCTTCAGCCGTGCAGATTTTCACTCAATCAATCAGCCATTGACTCAACCTTATATGTAAGAAACTCTTTTTAGAGACAGGCTCTGGGCTAGTGCTGAGGTCATGAAAAGATTAGACAAGTTCCTGTTCACAACACATTGTCACCATGTCTCAGGAGGTGACATAATCAGTAAGTGGCCATAGCCTTCTTGAGGCCACCCACCTCTGGAGCTCTGAGCTCTGCTGGGGCTACCTAGATGGACACTGAAAAGGATGGAAGTCAGGGAGCCTGCAGGATGCCAAAGGAGCCATGACTCTGCCTGGCCCAGGGGGGCCCAGCAAGCCTCACCTCCTACCGGAAACAGCCCCTCCTGGAGAGAGCTCAGGGCTGATGGAGCTATAGGCAGGGGCGTTGGAGGCTCGGCCAGAGACAAGCCTCCTTCGGATGGAGCAGCTTCCCCATGCTTCTCTGTACAGGCCCAGACTTCCTGACAAAGCACACGTCACCCATTTGCCTTCACAGTAGGCAAATGAACAGGGCCAGAGTTCTTCAGAAATTATGTGCCTGGGACAAAGAGAGCAACATTTGATGTGGAGAAGTGGGCATTCTGGAAAGTGAGCCAAGATGCCTCGATGCCCTAGGGCCAAGTACTCTCCGTCCACTGCCCCTCAGAGAGCGCAGCTTCCTCGGGCACAGCACACCCCTTCTTCTCTCCTTCTCACGAGTCACAGCTGTGGCCCCTCTTCCTCACAGGCACCGCCCCACGCACCTGCTGCAGCCCCTACTCTTTTTTCTTCTGGGCTAGACCGAGGTCTCCCCTGAGCTGACCTCGGCCTTGTCTGGTCCTGTGGAGTGGCCTGCCCTCCCTTCCTCCTTCTCATCTCTATATATCTGTCTAATGAACATTTCAATAAGCCGAGCACAGCCTTTTCCACTTAATAAGCAGAGTGCTGACTTCATTGCGGGTTTGCTCTTCACTTATCTGTTCAGGGCCTTAAATCATTCCTAGGAAAAAGCTTAGCAAAGGGAAACCTGGTATCCTGGCTATTGGCTGCTCCTGTCAGCACCTTGCCCTGCTGGGCTGAGGGGATGCCCCATTTCCACAAAATAGCATGGAAGTGCAAATATAAATCCTGGAGAGCCAAGAGAAGGCAGGAGACTGAGGCTGGGGGATATTGGTGCTGTCACCACTGAAAAAGTTCTAGAAGCAAGGTAGAGATGGTAGAGGAGGCCTGGCCTGGGGTATTCTGCTCAAAGCTGGGGAGAAGGGGAGGGTTGGAAATTCAGTGAAGCTTTATGAGGGAGACATTCTGAGAAAGGTAAGTTTAATGAGCATCTATTATATGCCAGGCACTGTGCTAGGTGCTAGGGTCAAAATGGTGAACAAAAATATTATAGGCCCTGCCCTCATGGACTTGCTTTCCAGTAGGAAAGGAAAATATTAAATAAACAATTGTCTAAATACAGCTGTGAAGGACAAGGACAGGTCTTATGGAAATAAATAATAGGGGTTGGGGAAAACTTCCCTGAGGAAATGAGGTTTAGGCTAAAGTCTGAAAAGATTAGCTTGAGACAGGTGACAGTTAACCTAGAAGAGACCAGAAGAATCCAATAATGAATCACTTCTACCAGGGCTCCTACATGCTGTGTAGATGTCAGGTGTTGAGACCATTCAAGTAGTGGTCAATGACCCAGATGTTGGAGTAAGATATACCTGGGTCCATGAACTTACTAGCTATGTGGTCTGGGGGAAGTTATTTAACTGCTCTCTGTGCCTTGGTGTCTTCATCTATAAAATGAGGTTAAAATACTTACCATGCATGGCTGTTGTAAGGATGAAACTTGATACTAAATATAAAAAATGTATAGAAAGTACCTGATGGGGAAGCCGGGATGGCTCAGTGGGTTAAGTGCTCACTTTGCAGCACCGGGGACCGAGGATCGAATCCCAACCCCAGCCCATGCAGACTCATATGCTGAACTGGGGTATACTTCCTATTAGGCAGGCCCGCAGTTTGGTTCTCACTCCCTGGTTTGGCTCTTGGTTCAAGGGGGCATGCCTCCCCTGCAGGAGGTCCCCAGCCCAGTTCCCACCCTGCACCCTGCCCCCCACCTGTGTGGAACAAAACCATGTTGAAAAACTGATGACGTGCAACTACAGAGACTCTTCTGGGACCTCCCCTTTCTCTTTGTCTCACCCTGTCTCTTTCAAAAACAAAATAAATCTGAAAAAAAAAAACTTATAAAAAGAAAGTACTTGGCATGTAGGACATGCTCAATAAGCAGATGATATGATGAATAGTACTATCATGTGTCTATTTTTATCCCCCAAGCTTTCTATGAGGTCCTCGAAGGCTTAGATTAAGTCTCATCTGTTTCAGGGAGGAAGGGAAGATTGCTATTTCACATGGCGCAAGGAAAGACTCTCCCAGAAAAGAGCCAGGCATCCAGCCAAAGAAAGGTATGACCCTTGGTGTGTATCTGTATTTATGGTGGGGGATGGGCCATGAGGTGATGTTTTCCTGGATCCTTCTGGATCTAGTTGGCAGGAAGACATCAGGGCAAAAGGGTACAGATTCAATTAAATGTGGGCAAGTTCAAGACAGTGCCTTTTGTGATAAACACATCAAAACCCCCTCTCCAGTGCTCAACTCTGCATGGTCAGCCACAGTTCTGGCAAAAGACCTGGAAATCCTTCTTCATTTAGACAGTTCCTCGAGGCTGTTGGCCAAAAGACTAAGAGAACTGTGAATAAGATGTTAAAAAAGAGAATATACTCCACGAGCAGTCCTACCTACAGGGCTCCTCTGTGTCACGCTGTCTTTTCCTGATGATCCAGGGGGTGCAAAGCCTCCTTAGTAGGAAAGGCTAAATGACTCACTCTCAAGTCTGAAAATGTGAGGGCTGCTAGGGGACATGCAGGAAATTGCAAATGGTGTAGAGGCAGTGACTAGAGACTTCTTCACAAAATCCTGAAACTCTGGGCAAAATGGGTTTGCTTTGAAACGAGCACATCTTGGATGAACAATGAAGATCGCTATTTTACACAGTGGCCAGTAAATTTGAGAAATTCATTATCCCAAGTGGTGGGTTTAGCAGAAAAATAAATGAATTAAAAAGCATTGGGACAAATTTATGAAAGACAAAGTCATTTATGTCCCTTAATCAGGGTTTGTTCAGTGAATGAACAAATGAATATGGATGACCCTGGTTTTCAAGGTATTTCAATTCAATACAATAAATATTCATGGAGTGCTTACTATGACAAAGCATTGTGTGAGATAGAAACCTGAACAGTTTCTACCCAGAAGCTTACATTTTTATAAGAGGATTAGAAAGAATACTGTCAACACAGGGTGGACACAGTGAGTGCTGTAAGAAAAATGCAGGAGACTATGGGCACTCAAAGAAGGGAGAGATTCTGCAAGGTTTGAAATAGGGATCAAAAAAGATTTTATGAAGGTGATATTTGAAATGGGCCTTGAAGAACAAGTTGATTTTTAGTAAGTGGAAAAGGAAATAAAGGTAGCCCAGAAAGAGAGAGTAGCATGTCTCAAGATTTGAGGGTGGGAAAAGCTGGGATGGCTCAGTGGGTTGAGTGCTCGTTTTGAAGTCCCAGGGACCGAGGATTGAATCCTGGTCCCGGCCCATGTGGACCCACATGCTGAACTGGGGTGTGCCTCCAGTTCAGTTCTTGCTGGGGCCTATGCGGGAGGCTCCCAGCCCAGTTCCTGCCCTGCGCAGCCCTGTGCCCACCTGTGGAGTGAAACTATATGGAAAACTAATGTTGTCAACTATGGAGACTGCTCTGGGCCCTCCCCCTTCTCTCTGTCTCTCTCTGTTTCTCTCTGTCTGTCAAAAATTATTAAAATAAATCTTAAAAAAAAAAGAAAAAGATTTGAGGGTGGAAAAATAAGAGACATTTTTTTTTGTTTTTAAAGATTTATTTTATTGTTTTTGAGTGAAGATGAGAGAGAGAGAGAAAGAGAAGCGGGGAGGACCCAGAGCAGTCTCCATAGTTGCTCATTATTAGTTGGGAAATGGTTTCATTCCACACAGGTGGATGTGAGGCTACGTGGGGCAGGAGCTGAACAGGGGGCCTCCCACATGTGAGGCGAGAACCTTCGCTGTCAACTTTGGAGACTGCTCTGGGCCCTTCTACTTTTCTCTGTCAAAAACAATAAAAGAAATCTTAAAAAAAAAAAGAAAAAAGGAATCATTGGTATGGACACTAGCTTCGAAGATACTGCAGAAATTTAGGAGAAAGGATGAGGACAGGTTTGAGCTAGAACAATGGAAGCAGTGGGGATAAAGAAGAAGAGACCAAAACAGAGTGCCAAGGTGGGTGAGGAGGTGGGAAAGGCCTTGTCTTCTACTTGCTTGCTATGAAGTTCCAGCTGGGACCTAGACTGGCTTACCACCTGGTTGCCTGGGAGAACTGCCGTTATGGGCATGGGTCCTCTGGCCCCACAGGTTTGTCTCAAATAATCTCTAGGGGAAAAGTAGATCTTTCTATCTCCCCATTCTTTTCTTAGCTGATTCCAAGCCCCAGATCAATGCCCCTGCCTTCAATCTCAGCCCAACATTTTCAGTCCTTGGGTCTAATATTGGAGCTCTTCACTCTATACACACTCAAGAAACTATTGGCAGGTTCTCAGCTCTTCAGGGCAAAGAGCTTTGTTGACTACGAATAGATCAGGAAGTGTAATCTTGAGACCCTCTTATGTGCCAGGATTCCAACTATGTCTTAGTTTGGGGCCTGGTACTATGCTAGAGGAGTGAGATAGCAGAGGAATAAAGGCAGGTGAGAAGGACATTACCAACACAGTGATAAGAGTTCCTCAATTTTGGCCCAAGTTTCTCCTCAATGCCTATCAGGCTGTCAGTAACCCAAATTCTGGGCTTGGCTTCTTCAGAGGCTCTTGCTCTTTGTCCTGGGCAAAGGTTGAGTGGCCAAGGAGACCCAGCCCTCTCTGTCTCCATCCTGCCTCCATCCTCAAGGGCAGGGGCTGGCTGGATGTCCGTTTGTTCCTCCATTTCCACACATCACCCTTCTCCACCCTGTCCTGTGCCCAACTTCTATGGACTACCTTAACCAAGCTCCCTTACCTTCAGGGTTCATATTGGGTTTGACACATGAGGACATTGGAAAACAGAAGGAGAGAAACAATTGGAATAAATATTATCTTGGCTTCTTCTTCCTCTAATGAAAGTCACAGCTCCTAAACACAGCCATAGTTATAACCATAACTCTTTCTGGGATCTTGTATATGCTCCCTCCCTGCAGTACTTCACCTTCTCTTTATAAATAGTCCTTTCATTAAACTTCCCTCAGTAATAGTACATCAGGCATCCTCAGAGATACTAGCTGGCCATAAATTTGTCATAGCAAGTCTCTTTAGTTCCCACCCTACTTTGTCTACTATGGGCCTTTTGTATTGTATTAAGAAGCACCTCTCCCTGCTGGATTGATGGGCAGACTGTAGAGAAACCAAAAAGAAATTTAATCCCATGCCCTTGGAGTGGGCAACTTTACTTAGATGTTCATTCCTACAACTTTGCAGAGAGTACAATGCGGAGACACCGGGATAGCTCAGCAGGTTGAGTGCTTGCTTTACAAAAACTGTGAGATCCGTGGATCAAATACTGGCCCTGGCCTGTGCAAACCCAAATGCTGAACTGGGGTGCTCCTCCCATGTGGGAGGCCTCCAGCTTGGTTCCCACCCCACATGGCCCCACATCCACCTGTGTGAAATGCAATTATGTCGAAACTGGTGATGTACAACTATGGAGATTGCTCTGGGCCCTCTCCCTTCTTCTCTGTCTCTCAAACAATAAAATAATTTTTTTTTTTTTTAAAGAGAGAGTACAATGACTAAAAAGTTAAATTGAGACCCAGAGAATGTCATGACTGAGTAGTTTGGAGCATTCATTCATACATTCTAATATTCAGCAAATATATGTGGAGCACTTACCACATTTTAGATACTATACTAGGTACCATGGGTACAAAAACAGTAAACAAAATATAATCCTGATCTCAATGGGCATACAATTCTGTTGGAGAGACAGATGAGTGATCGGGCAATTATAAGATAACCTTACCAGAGCTGTGAGTATGAGCCAATGTGGAAATACACAAAAGTGGCACCTAACCTACTCTTGGGGGTGGGCAGAGAAGGCTTTCCAGAAGAAGTGAATCTAAGCTAAGCTCTAAAGGAAATTTTGGCGTTGACGGGTGTCGGGAGGTGGAAGAGAAGGGGAGGAAGAGATAAAGAAAAGGAGGAAGAAACAGCACTGCAAAAACAAGGAGTTGGAAGCCAGGAGCTTGGAAAATTGAAATTAACTCAGTGTGGCTGGAGTTTGTAGATGAGCAAGGAGAGTGGCAAGAGATTAGGCTGGAAAGGTGTGGGAGAGACCAGATCCTATATTGCCTTCTACAGTGGATTAAAGAGTTTAGACATTTGTTCTGAGAGCAATGGGGGAGTCATTGGTAGTTTTTAAGTAGGGAAGGGATATGATCAGATTTGTATTGAAGTAACAGTGTGGTGCATGGACTGGAAGAGGTAAGAAAGGGAGATGTCTCAGAGGCTGACACAGTAGTCTGGACAGGGACAGGGACAGGGACAGTGAGACTGAAAAGAATATGGATTGGTGAGTGATAGATGTTGAGGAGAATGAGAAAGATAGTGAGCAGTCAGGCACTACTCCCATTTCTGACTTTGGTGAATGGGGACATGGAAGCAAAGGAAGAGGGGGAGCAGGTGTGGCAAGAGGTCAAAGGTGCAGAATTTAATTTCTATTCTCAAGGAAATATTGAATGGACATGTCTGAGCATAGCCTAGAGCGGCAGTGTCCAACCTTTTGGCTTCCCTGGGCCACATTGGAAGAAGAATTGTCTTGGGCCACACATAACATACACTAACACTAACAATAGCTGATGAGCTTAAAAAAAAAATTGCACAAAAATCTCACAATGTTTTAAGAATGTTTACAAATTTGTGTTGGGCCGCATTCAAAGTCATCTGGGCTGCACTCAGCCTGCGGGCCACAGGTTGGACAAGCTTGGTCTAGACTAGAGGAAGCCAGTTACAGGGATCTGGAGTTTCCACATTCACAAGGGCTGAGCCAGGTACTAAGCTCCTTTCTTTAAGCATTCTAGGCTGGTCTTGGATGAGGTTTACCAGAGTCACCAAGTAACTTTCACACTTCCTGGTTCAGAAGCCTGCAGTGAGTCTGTCTTGTGATGGTATCTCCCAGGCACTGGAGGGGTAATGGCTTACACTGGTACATATCAAACCAGTCCCAACTCTGGGTCAGGCCCTCCAAGTGGGTGGCTCCCATCCATCTCCCATAAGGAGGTAAAATTGAGGTGAGTGTCAGGAGGAGACAAAATAGAATTGGCTTGAGGAATGTCAGCTTGAGGAGCTCTAGCTTATTCAGCAGGCAAGTCAGGGCCAGACAGATTTTGAGCAGGGAAGGAACATGGTGAAACTGTAACCTTAGGATGTATAACCTGGTGGTGGTGTGCAAGGTGAATTGCAGGTAGGGAGACCAATGGACCAATGAGGAGGTTGCTACAATAATGCAGAAAATGGCTTTTTGTTTTGTTTTATTGTCTTTGGCTAATCAAATTAGTCAAGATTTAAAAATTCATAATGTAGATGATGGTATAAGAAAATGGGTACAATCATTCACTGCTGATGAGATTGAAACTGGTATAACCTTTCAAGAAAACTGCCTATCAATATGTATCAGCAACTTTTAAAAAGTTCATGCCTTTTGACCCAATAATTTATTTTCTAGGACTCTAACCAAAGATAATTATCAGAAATTCTCAAAAATACCTACCGGTATGTTCAAAATGTTCATCAGTATACTATTAATAAGAGCAAATAAAAAAAAAAAGGAAACCATATAAGTACTCATCAAAGAGAATGGTTAAATAAATTAAAGCACTAAACAATGAAATATTTTAACATCATTAGAAAAAGGGTTTGGAAGCAAATATAATGGAACTAGAAAATGCTTATGATAATAATGATAAGTGGGAAAATCCTGATACAAATGGAATGTAGTATCCTGGATTGAATCTGGAACAGAAAAGGGGCATCAATAGAAAAAGTGGGGAAATTCAAACATAGTCTGTAACTTAGTTAATGGAAGTTTAATATTTAGTTAAATAATAACAATGTACCGATTTTGATTTCTTAGTTTTGTACTAAATGTACTATAGGGGGACCTGGGGGAGAGGTGTACTGGAACTGTAAACTATCTTTGTACTTTTCCATAAATCTGTAGCTAACATTTCTTGAGAATTACTGAGGCATTGTGTTAAGCACCTTCCTTATAATATTTCACTCTCTACTTTCCTATGAAGTAGACACTATTATAGCCCACTTTACAGATGGGGAAATAGAGGCTCAAAGTCACAGTTTTTAAGTGGTAGAGGCAGAATTCAAATTCAAATATTCCTGAGTCTGAGGTCTGTGCTTTTTCAGTTCTACACTGAAAAGAGACAGACAGTATCAAATGGTTAATAGTGGTTCTTTCTGGGAGAGGGGATCATGTTACCCCCACCCCACTGGGAGTAGTTGTGGGAGGGAAAAGATAAGGAAAAAATGGATAGGATTTACTGTCTGATTAGGTATGGATAATAAATACAAATAAAGTAAAGAATTGACGATGACAGTAAACTTTGGTGCTACTTCCAGAAGCACGGAGTACAGGAGCGGGGCTAATTTTGGTGGGGTTAGGGGAAGACAGTGACTTGAGCTTTTACTCTACTGAGAGAGAGGTGCTAGGGGATCTCCAGTGTTCCATGAACGGTCTGAGTGATGGGTCTGGGCCTGCCTCAGAGTCCCTGTGGTTCTGGGAACCATGGTTCAACACTGCCATGTGACTAGGAGAATGCACACAATTGGGTGCGGGGGGTGGGGATGAAGTGAATAAGGGGTCAACCTGACCAGGGGAAGAAGCATCATAGTACAGGTCCGAGAACTCTCTGAGCTTCTCCACGGAGTTGCTGCCGGCCAATCGCGGGCTCAGAACTAGAAGGGGTGGATGGAACATTCATTTATAGCCTAGCTATGTTATACTTGGGTACAGCTCCTGCGGCCTAACTTCAGGGCTGGGACAAGGTGGAGAATGAATCTGGGGCAGGTCCTGGGCAGGTATGATTTTGCTCTCTGGAGAGGTTCCCACTCGCAAGGGCAGAAAAGCAACCTTTCTGTATCTCTTTAGAATCTCAGGCACTCCTGCTTCCCCCATTTTTTCTTCCTCCCATCAGCTCATCACTGATGACAAGCCTTGGATTCTCACTGTGCACCCAACAGAGGGGTTTGCCCAGTTGTCCCTGAGTTCAGGGGACTGAATGCTGCCGGAAAGCTGTGAAACCAAGGGAAGATGCCTGGCACTTGATGGCCTTCCAAGCGAATTTACCCTGAGACTGGCACACAGTAGGCTCCTCTAGGGGCTGTCTCCATAACCCCAGATATCTGCACTCCACCTGGCCTCACTCAGCTGCAGTTGGAGAGGTCAGACCTGGGCTGTCTGGGTTTCTCCACTGGAACAGCCTTGGGCAAACCCCACTGGCTCTCCTGGCCCTGTCAAGGGGACCGTGGAGGGATACCAGTCAGCAGTCAGGAGGGCTCAGGCCTGATGTATGGTCTCCTCTTGATTCATTTGCTCTCTTTCTATCTCTCTGGGCAATTGAGCTTTTGCCCTGCAGAGGATAAACTCCAAACTTCTCAGCTTGGCTCCGGGTCCCAGCAGAGCTACAGGCTGAGGCTTGGGCTCTACAGTGACTTGGAGCCCTTGCTGCTTCTCTCTCTTTGGAGGCTGGACAGATGGGGCCCAGGCATAGGATAAATAAACCAATTAAATCTGAGAAAACAATACCCTGCTCCTTCTCTCTACAGTCACTGCCCACCCTCCACACAGGATGAGGGTGGGTCTGTCTGCGAGTGAAGAGGCCAGTGTGGAGCTCTCCCCGCCTGGAGACCCTCTCCTTCAGGCTGGCTCCTGCAGCTTGGCGTGTTTTCCTAACGTGGTGAACACATGCTCTCTCTGGAGGATCATTGTTTTCCCTCTGAGGACATTCAGTCACACTGGAGGGGAGGAGTAGGAGAGGACACGAGTCCCCAGTTAAGGGACAGAGAGAAGAAGGAGAAGGGGCCATTAGATGGGAGAGGCAGAACTGGGAGGGAGAGATCAGGCTAGTCAAAGCTGAGGGACGAGAAAAGGAATTCTAAGACTCAGGAATAGGAGGATGGTGAATACCTCATACCACTGGACACATGGGATCAATCTAGGAACAATGTGATACAAGATATAGATTATCACTCTTGGATTCATCCCTTTTGAAAACCACAGAAAAGGTGGAGAGAAAAATGTCACTTGTAGATGAAGTTTCCTTGGGTATACTGTGCCTCTTTTACTTAAACTTGACCTATGTTTAGCAACCACTCATAGGGAGCCTTCTAAATGTAAGGCATTGTGCTACATGCTGGGGTTAGTAGAACAAATAAGATACTGCCTAAACCAATTAAAAAAAAAATGAATTGAGCACTCGCTTTGCAGCCCCGGAGACCAGGGATCGTATCCCGGCTCTGGCCCATGTGGACCCATGTGCTGAACTGGGGTGTGCCCCCAGTTCAGTTCTTGCCGGGGCCTATGCAGGAGGCTCCCAGCCCAGTTCCTGCCCTGCGCAGCCCTGTGCCCACCTGTGGAGTGAAACTATATGGAAAACTAATGTCAACTATGGAGACTGCTCTAGGCCCTCCCCCTTCTCTCTGTCTCTCTCTCTCTGTCTCTCTGTCTGTCAAAAACCAATAAAAAAAAAAAGATACTGCCTAGTTGGGGCAGATGGCCATGGATACTAAACATTACAACGCTACATCATATCTGTCCTGAGAGTGACAGGAACAAAGTGCTTAGTAGAAAGAAGGGCTCATTTACTCCCAGAGGGGTTGGGGAAAACTTCACAGAGGAGAAAACCTTAAAGAATGATCTGGAGTGTACCAAAGAGAGGCTGAATGAAGGGGTGGGGGAAACATGGGCAGAGGACAGAGTGCCAAGTAAAGGGAATAGTGTGTGCAAATGCTTTGAAGCGTTAGAGAACTTGGATATTACCCTGGGAGCAATGAGAAGCAGTTGGAGGGTTTTGGGCAGGTATGAGAGTGGCATTTCAGCAAGACCATGACAGCAGCAGGCTGGAGCATGGGTGGTAGAGAGAAAGACGGGATGGTGAACACCCATTGGAAGGATTTTCAGATAATATAAGAGAGACATATTGAAGACCTGAACTAAGTCAGTAGCAGAGGCTGGGGGAAATGAGACATACTCATATATAAGGGATGATAAATAATCTATTGGGGGGATGCCAGGGTAGCTCAGCAGACTGAGTGCTTGCCTTGCAACCCTGAGGTCCAGGAATTGAATACTGGCCCTGACCCACGAAAATTCATATGCCGAACTACAGCACAACTGTAACTGCCAGGATGGTGGCAAAGGTTCTTGTCTTCATGAGGGAGGCCCCAGTTCGATTCCCACCCCATGTGGCCCCACATCCACCTGTGTGGAATGAAACTGTGTCACAACTAATGATGTACAACTATGGAGACTGCTCTGGGCCCTTCCTCCTTTCTCTCTCTCACTCTCTCTCTCACCTTCTCTCAAAAACAATAAAATAGATCTTAAAAAAAAAAAAGAAAAAAGAAAAAAAAGAATCTATTAGATTTAGTGACTGGTGGTTCCTGACAGATCTGAGGCCAAAAGTGAAGAGAGTGAGGATGCCTAGGTTTGTGGCTTAGGTACCTGGGAGGAGAGTGGTGCTGTTCATGTTGAGAGAAATAAAGGAGAAAGCAAGTGGTGTGTGCATGTCCATGTTTGTCGAGATGTAATGATGGCTTGTTGAGCTCAAGGTTTGGCCCAGGTGGAGATATTCAGTATGCAGTGGGCATATGTGTCTAGAGCATCTATAGCAAAGATCACTTCAAGATTTCATGACTGGGTAATTGAAAGGATGATAATGCCATCAACAGAATAAGGACCACTGAAGGTGAATTATGATGGGGGCAGGGGCTGGATGATGGATTCACGTTTGCAATGTCTATGGGACATAGCACTGAAGATATTCACTAGGCAGCTGGAAAAGTGGGATCAGAGCAGTCAGAGGTCAGATTTGGAGCTTTATATTCAGGAGTCTTCTAAATAAAGATGATAGCTTCGGCTGCAGGAACAGATGAGATCATCAGATTAAAG
This sequence comes from Craseonycteris thonglongyai, assembly GCA_004027555.1. Classification (NCBI taxonomy): domain Eukaryota; kingdom Metazoa; phylum Chordata; class Mammalia; order Chiroptera; family Craseonycteridae; genus Craseonycteris; species Craseonycteris thonglongyai. The sequence goes on from PVKE010004811.1 coordinate 34,719, forward strand.
TGTGCACTGAGAGAAGAGGGTCAAAGACAGAACACTGGAAAACACCTACTTTTATTTAGGGTGGGAGGAGGGCAAAGAGGCAGAGAGGAGCTGTCTGCAAGGAGAACAAGGAGCATGGTACCAGAAGGAGAAGAGGGTTTACAAAAGGTGGCTAGAAGGTTAGCTGAAGAGATGCTGAGAAGGACAGGGACACAGACAAACTTGGGGATTTGGACTGATGACCTTTAAGAGAACAGAGGTAGGAATGGTGGCAGAAATGAGCTGGTGGTGAGAAGTGGAATAAGCCTTTGAGCAGTGAGGCAGTAAAAGAAACAGAAGCTCAAGGAGTACCGGTAATGAAGGTTTATGTGATTTTTTTTTTAAATGGGGTAAACTTACTTATATTTTTGTAACACACATAAGGGCACATCTCCATTTCAGCTGTCTCACAGTTGGTGGCAATGCCCTTCTGCTGTCCTGGGGCCTTTCATGTTCAGAGATCCCAGTGACCAGAGTGCCAGGGACCCTGGAGAATGGGTACCCTCCAACCTGTGACACTCATGAACCCTTTGATTCTATCCTGCCTTCTTTCAGCCCTGACTCCTTCTCTTCCTTTCTGAAACAAACATTTATTGAACACCTACCATGTGCCTGACATCTGCATTAGGCGGTACAACACAGGGGTTGGCGCAGGTGAGAAAAGACTATGAGGGAGAGTGGTGAGGCTTTTGTAGCAGTGCAGTAATTTGAACTAGGAAGGAGCAGGTGGGATGGGGAGGAGGGTGGACTTGAGAGATCTGCTTGAGATAGAGACTCTAGGGCTTTGAAACTGACTGGAAGTGGGCTGAAGGGAATGGAGGGGCAGAGACTGCTTTAGGAGTCCCAGCTTTGGGGTGCCAGTGAGGGGTGGGGAGTGATCCCCGAGGCCCCTCTTGCCTGCTCATAGGCAGAGCTGGGTGTGTCAAAGATTCTGAAGCAAGCACTCCGTCTTGGGGTAACATGATCCTGTAACGGAGGGCTTCTCTGATGTGGGCTGCTTGCCTTTTACAGCATTAGGGGAGCAACATTTCATGGAAAATTCAATAAATCCCCCTGTACAGCCAGACGTCTGTAAACAATGGCTTCCAAATTCAATCAGGCTGGGGACCCGCAGCAGCATTTATGAGCTCTAACGTGGAATATTATATAGGGGAGTGAGTAGCAGGGGGCTGGGGGGAAGGGACTTCCTGGAAGATGAAAGCTTCTGTGTGGCTCCTGCTCTCAGATCCTTACAGTGGAAGTGATTCTCCAGGTGGAAGTCCTAGCTATGGGGCCACTGGGCCAAGGCTCTGGGCTTCGGGAGGAGAACAAGGGAGTCAACTTTGGTACTAGCTGTGATGAGGCTGAGTGGTCAGAACAACCAAGGCTGTGAGTGGGCATCCCAGTTCCTCCCATGCCCCATCATGAGATGTCTGTGAGCCGTCATGGCATGCTTACTGTCTTTGTTACATATGAAGGCCCTACAACTTACAAGCCTTCTTTGTATAACCTTCTACCCCTTTGGTTCTAGTTGGTAATGATCCTCAGAGAGCTAGTTCCCCTCTCTTAGGTTTAGATTATTCCTTACCTAGTACAGAAAAATTTGCAATGAGGTAGGGGCAATGACAGGGACTGTAACTTCAAAGGGTTTTCTGATGGGGAGCCGTAACATGCTCTTTTCAGGAGGCTCACAGGTCTCATCCACTCTTTCAGCCCCCTAGATTTCTCTCTCCTTTGCCCTTTTAATGCCTTGACACTCTCACCAGCCCTCTCGGCCTCTGCTTCCACCCTAGTTGTTGCCTTTGAGAACCTTGGGCAGGCTTCCGCCAGCAAACCAATATGGCTCGTGCAGAGCAGAGGAAAGAATAAAGGCTCTGAATTCAAATCCAGATCTTGTCCTTTACCAGCTATGGATCTCGGATAAGTTACATACTCGTCTGAATCTCAGCATCCTTACCTATGTAGGGAGAATACAATTAACTACCTTACAGGGTTGCCTGTGAGGATGAAATTGGACAATGTGTGTACAGTGCCTGGTATTCTGGCATTGAATAAGTGCACAATACATGCTAGCTTCCTTCTCCATTTCTTCTCTCATACTCTCAAACCTCCCTTCAATGATGCTTCTGTTAATCATCAGAAACTGCCCTTTTCCAACCAAAGGTGCCAGCTTTTCTCTTATGTCCAACACATCTCCCATGTGCCTTTTGTGACTGGCTTTGCTGTGCAGCCTGCTATGAATCCAACAAGAAAAGCATCAACAATCACAATGGGCCATGGCCACACTGAAAAGTGCACATAAGGGGTGGAGACAGCTCTGAGGTGTCCCAGCTCTGAGGTGCCTTTCTTGCAGGTAGGCACCTGCAATATAAGCTTCATGGAGGGCAGGGATTTTCACCTGCTGTTTATGGGTCAATCCCCAGCTTCTAGAGCAGTGCTTGATACTTGGTAAGTGTTCAATAAGTATTTCTTGAATGAAGTAATTACTTCAGCTTCTCTCACCATTTTCCTGTGGTTCTTCTCTGGTCTCAGAGGGAGAACACAGAGTGTGCCTTCTAGGAAAACAAACCACAAATTCTCCAGAAAGTCAGAAATCTTCTCTTTCCCAAATGTCCTTGGAACTTTGGCCAGGCTCCCCACCACCAGGAGTGGGTAGGGAGCAGAATCGGTGCCAGCCAAGACTCTCCTTGCAACCCACTGCTAGAAGCATGAGTTCTGTAGTGATGAGGGGAAGGGGATGATTCGTGCAGGCAAGGTTTTACGAAGGCTTTAGGCCAGGCATGTCCAATCTGAGGCCCAGGACAGCTTTGAATGAGGCCCAACACAAATTCTTAAAACATTATGTTTTGTGACTTTTTTTTTCTTTTTAGCTCATCAGCTATCATTAGTGTTAGTATATTTTAGGTGTGGCCCAAGACAATTCTTCTTCCAGTATGGCCCAGGGAAGCCAAAAGGTTGGACAACCCTGCTCTAGGCTAATCCATACCCAGCCTTTGGAGATAGTAGAGATATAACTTCTATGAATATGATTGGATACATACTGCTCCCTCTCCATTGGACAGTTCCATAGAACCCCCACCTGTCAGTCTTAAAACACAGGGCCAAAGGGAAGAGAAAGTTGGCTAGAACACAGAGCAATACTAAGTAGCATTTATGAAGGACTTAGCACCTGCCAGCAGCTGTTCTCAACACTTCATGCACTAACTCATTTAAACCTCACATCGGCCCATGTGGAAGGTACTAGTATTGTCCCCATCTTACCTAGAAGAAAACCGAGGCTTAGAGAGATTAAATAGTATGCCAAGACCACAGGGCCCAGAAGAGGAACAGGACCCGATCCCATATGTCTGTCTGACTCAAGAGCATGAGCTATTAACCACTACACTCTGCTGTCTCATAAAAAAAGGCGATAGAGACTGGTCCTTGGCTTGAATGTTTCTGGGGCCCTGGCAGAGATCAAGCATTCTCCATCTGCTCTGGCTCTGTTATGCCCCATCCCCCTTCCAATTTACAATGGGGCAACTGAGGTTGTTTGAGAGAGATTATCTCTTTAGAGACTTCACACCTCCTGCTGAGTACTCCCTGGAGAAGAGAATGAAGGTGGGGTGGCACCAGGGAAGAGCTCCCTGGCCCCAGCTACAGATACAAGCGGGACACTCAGCTGCCCAGTTGGGACCAGTTCTAGAAGACTGGACTTACTCTTGCGAGAGCCCTCTCTGCAGTCTCAGGTATGAGATATGCTGCTTGCTCCACTAATTTCAACTGCCCAGTAATCCTACCCATCAGGAGGGAGGAGACCCTTTAGGATGGGAGCCATGTTGACCTTTTGGTGTTCCATTTGGCAGAAGCAGGGAGGGGGGTTCAAGGATAGACAGATCCCAGGGGTATCTCCCCTCACAGCCAGATGCTCAGCTTCCGGGGCTCTGGGATTTACTCCTGAGGCAGTCATGCAAAATCCTTTTGTTTTTTTCAAATATCCAAAACCTGATGCCATGTCCCCTGTCTGCCCCAGTCACATACCCATGTCCATGCACATGCGGGGTCCACTTCGGTGACTGGCTCAGTCTGTGCTCCAGTTTGCTTTCTTTCTCTCTCTCGTTCAACTCCCCCCTCCCTCTCTCTCTCATTCTCCCTGCTAGCTGCTGTAAGGATCAGTCCCTAAAGAAAAATGCCCAATTTGTCATGTCATGTCCAGCTGTTAACCTCCTGTCGGTAAGCCATGGGGAAGACTTACTTTCTCCTATTTATTTATTTGCCACTTGGACAATAGAAGGCCCCAGGCCTGCTGAGTTCTCCATAATAAAGCCACCAACGATCTCCCCCATCACCCCTCCCCTCCCCCCATCCCCATGTCAACAACACTAGCCAACCTGCAGGTGTCACTGGGCATTAACCCCGGGCTTAACTCTGGCTCTGCTGAACTGGAGGGAAGGGGGAGGGGGCAGTGAGCAAAGGTGGGGGGTCTGACGGGGAGGTCTCTGCACAAAGAGGAAGGCCTGGGGATGGGCTGGCTCATAACCATCCCTCCGGAAAGCTCACTGTGCTGAGGCTGGGGGAGGGAAGGAGGGATCAACCAAATAATGCATCCCCTTCTTCCCAGCCTCCCCACTGGTCTCCAGGCAGAGCCTTGGCCAGCCGGTGGCAGGCACCCGGTTCACCGCACCTAGCAACACTGCTGAGAGACGGGGGCCCTCAGGAATGAGGCCCAGCATGGTTGGCCTGCAGCAGGCCCGGGAGGGGATGGGGCAGGGTGGAGAGGCTCAGACCCTCCAAACTCCAGGCACCTCAAGGTGCCCCTGCCTTTTCTAGCACTCCATTGCTTCCCTCTCCAGGCTTCTTTGGCCCAGTTCACTTTGCCAAAGTAGAACCAGTGCTCAGGAGAAACTGCTAGCAATGCCCTAGACTCCCTGCTCTCTTGGGGATTAAATGAGAGGTGGGGGCTAGGGGACTGGGCTGCTCTTTAGTCAACCGCCCTTCCCTTCCTTCTGTTCAGATGTCAGAGTGAGTTAAGGATCACACTGAAGCGCAGCCCCCATGGCCTTTTATCTGGGGCTCCCTACCCCGTGTTGCCAGCAGCACCATCCTCTCTTCCTGGGAGCCTAGCCTCCACTGAGACAAACTGGTGGGGAGAGCACAGATTAGGATTATCCAGGACTGTGCCCCCAAGCCATCTCTGCAGTAGTCCCCTCCTTCATGGTGACCACTCCTCTACTCCCAACATCCTCCACATCCCACGGGGCAAACTAAAGTACAGAGGCATTATTAGCAGGGCAGTTTCCAAGGCTAGTCACTGGAGGCTCAGTGTGTAATCCATCACTGACTGTGTCTTCATAGGCATAACCTTGGACTCGGGACACCCAGATACAGATGAAAGACCTGGTCAGCTCCTGCCCATCAAGATTTCTTGTACAGCTGTGTTAACTTTCTGCTCCACCGTAGGAGCTCACTCTTTGCTGAATCAGAATGGAAATAACTAAAAGAAGGAAAAATGATGGTTACCGTAATGTTGCCTTGAGGGTCCACAGGTTCTATACTGGCACCCACTCTGTTCTTGGCCCAGTGTGGCCGTCATTTGTATAATGAGCAGTTAGAGAGACTCTAGGCCCTAGAGCAGGGGTCTCCAAACTACAGCCCGCGGGCCGAGGCCCTCTCATCCGGCCCGTGGAGACCTTTTTATCTGAATAAAATAATATTAAATAAATAATTAAAAACAACATCTATGTTTTGATTCTTTTTTATTTGGACCTCAAGTGTGTAGTCGGCCCCCAAACTGCTGTTTGATAGTTAATGCGGCCCGCGGGCTGAAAAGTTTGGAGACCCCTGCTCTAGAGGACCAGAGTGCAGAGACAGAAGGCAAAGCTCACAGAGACCAGGCAGAACCGGTGAGATCAAGCCCACTCTCTTGTAGCACAGGTCCTGGTTGCCAGAGCAAGGGAAGCAAGCACTATGCCTCACCTGGGGACTTCATTAGCTAAAACTGCTTTTAAGAGGAATTCCTCAGAATTTCATTTTGTAAAATTACCTGTGTCCAGGAGACACATGGGAAGAGGAATGCTAACAGGTGCAATGTACCCGAGTGAGGTGACTAGAATGGGAAAGTGTCTGACCAAACTGGAAGTGCTCAGGTCACTGAGCAGGGTGAGAACTACTTGGGAGCATCCAGAATTGTTCCACAGTGTGCCCTGGGATGCCTTGACAAAGAACACCTGCCAAGGGGCTTGGTGGTACCTGTCCAGGATAGCAAAGGGGAAGCTTTTATGGTGGGTAGAAGATGGGACTATGAAATAGGTCTCTACCTTCCAATTAGTGCTCAGAAGTTTTGATTCTAAGAGACTTCAAGATTCAATCTAGGGGACAATGTATACAGAGTTAAAAAAATACAGACAATGGAGGAGGTGGACCTGGATTTTAATCCCAGCTCTGTCAATTACTAGCTGTGCGACTTTGGGTAAGTTACTTGACTTTCTGAGGTTCAATCTCTTCTTCTGTAAAATGAGAATAAGGGTACCTAATACCCAGTTCTTACGAAGATTAAGAGAAAAAATCTAAGTGAAAACACCTAGATTACTGCCTGGCATATAGCAAATGTTAATTACTACCTCCTTTCCTTGTCTGAAACATACTTGGTTCAATCTCTGCTTCAACAAGGAAACCCAATTTGTTGTATTGAGCAGCCTCTACACAGGGGGAGATGTGTTATGTGCCCCTATTCGTGGCACCTGGCTTTTGCCCACACAAAGAGTTTGATCTTTCTCCGTCCTCACTTCCATATCACCCTTGGTTCTGGGCAGAGACACTGCAATGGCTAGTTTCTGTGGGAGGCATATACACATTTCTTATCTGACCTGAATAGCAGGCATTAAAATGCATTTTGGTTCACCCAAGACAATAAAGAAAAAAAAGGAAGCTTTAAGTCACTAATAAAAATCAAATGTAGGCATTTTGCAGGAGTGATCAGCTCAGAGCTTTGCTGTTCTCTTGTTAAGGGTCGGGAGCCATAAATAACTTCCCCGTAAGAAGGCAGGGGTGAGGGGGAGTGAGTGAGAGGGAATGCAACAACACAAAATTTTTCATTTTTCTCCATAAATCATTTCAGCGTGCGATAATATTTGTTTTTTCTAATGAGTCTCTTGTGATCCATTCCAGGAGCTAACATCAGGGCCTGTCAGGGGGTGATGTGTGGTACAGTTCAACGCTTTACAAAAACTGCCTGCTACACAGATTTTTTTTTCCTTTCTTCCTTATGCTAAGTATTCATGAAGCCATTATTCTGTGCTCATGCTTTACAGACTCCTCCTTTCTGACCTTTCTCCTTCGGGCAGCAACTGTCCTACTGTCTCTGCTGTCTGCCTATACTGTTGGGCTTTGCGGAAGGCTGGGAGAGAAATGTGGGCAGTGGGAGAGGAAGGTGGCTCAGAGGAATCTTTGGGAGGTCATCAGGTGTAGACTTTGAGCTTGGGTGGGTAGGGGGAGCCTTCTTCAAAGTTCAACTGAAGTTAGTGCCGGAGAATGTCTTTACTAGGCTGGATTTCTCATGGCCAGCTATGATGGATCCTATCACAATGGACAAGACCACCTGCCAAGCAAAAAGTCCTCCCAAAGTGCTGGCAGGTTAAACAGAGGCCAGATTCATAAGAAAGATTCTGAGTAACATGCTGGAGAGTTTGGAGTTCATCCTATAGCAAAGGAAGTAAATAAAAATTTTTACAAAGAATCAGATTTGCATTTTAGACTCTTCTGCTTGATCAGTATGAAGAATATTGATTGAGGAGGGGTGCAGGTTAGAGAGAATAATGAGTGAAATGGGAATCAGAAAATGTTGGCAGTGTGTTGCAGGGATACAGATGAAAAATGACAAGGTTGTGGATTCAGAAATGAGGGATTTTTAGGAGAGCTTAGTAAAGCCCTACTCATTCTTTAAGACTCATTTTTGTGTTATCTTTTCTGTGAAATCTCTCCCACCCTCTTCAGATTGGCTCATTCATCCCTCTTGGCATCTATATCTTTTTCATATCTCTCCTCCCTTCAAGCACTCATCACTTTGTATGGTGACTGTTACCCTCAGCTCCTTGAAGATAGGGATCATGTTACATGAATCTTTGTATATTGTCATCTAATTCTGTTGCTCAGAGGTACTTATCTTAAATAAGCATACAAATGAATGGATAAAAAGAAGAGGAAAGACAGAACTATAGGTAGAAAGCTGAGGGATTTAGGGGCAGATGAAAGGAACAGGAGCCATTCAAGGAGACTGAGAAGGAATGCTCAGAGTCAGGAAGTTCTAGGAAAGTCATGTGACAGCTCATGGCAAGTCATGGAAATAGAACTTTTTAAGAAGAAGGCAATATTTTTGGTGCCAGGTGCAAAAGTGAAATTAAGTAAAATGAAGACAGAAAGGTGTCTACAGGATATGGCAGTGCAGAGGTTGTTACTGATCTCTGTGAGAGCAGTTTAATTGGAGTGGTAAGGGCAGAAGTCAGACCAGCCGGTTCCCTTCTGGATGGAAAGTGAGAAAGTATAGTCTAGTCTTTCAAGAAAAGTAGCTTAGAAGGGAATGAGAAAAATAGGGGCAGCTTTAGGGGAAAACACAGGATCAAGGGGAGATGTTTTCAGGAAGGACAGCGGCTTAAAAAAATTTACAGGATAAACCAGACAGAAAAGAGAGGGTGAGAGAGAAGGCTTAGGAGAAAGTAAGGTAGATCCAGAGCTGGCTGGATAAATATTCCCAAAGAATATTGATCAGTGTTTGAAAAAGAGGTCTCCTGTGACATATGACAGGATTTTGTCCTTCCCTCCGTGAAGTCTTTTTATCAACAACTTGAAGCTATAAACAATATGACAAACAAGTTTGCAGTGAGACAAGGCTGGGGACAGCCAACAAGATGGAATACAGAATTAGGATTCAAAAATCATTTCCCCAAGTTGGAATGCAAGTGAAATTTAATTAATCAATCAATCAATAAGTGTTCTACAGGTAGGTTAAAAATACATGTAAATTGTGAAAGTCTGGATTGGAGGAGTTATGCCTTGAGAAGAATTCATGGAAAGGAGATGTGAAAGTGCTGGGCAAAACATACATTTGCCAAAAAACTTCCGAAGACTTTGGCCATGTTAGCAGAAGAATAGTGTGCAGAACAAAGGAGGGCTGGTCACACAGAAGCACAGTGGGAACATTCTGCTCTGATTTGGGCCTCATACTGTTTTCGAGACATTGACAACTAGGGCAAATTTGGTCAGGATAGAAAGATGTCTTGAAAGGGAAAGCTGGGATGGCTCAGTGGGTTAAGCGCTCTCTTTGCAGCCCCGGCAACCAAGGCTTGAATCCCAGCCCCAGCCTGTGCAGACCCATATGCTGAACTGGGGTGTGCTTCCCATGTTGGAGGCCACCAGCCCAGTTCCCACCCTGCGCAGCCCCCGCCCAACTGTGTGGAATGAAAACTGATGACGTACAACTATGGAGACAGCTCTGGGCCCTCCCCCTTCTCTCTGTCTCTTCCTGTTTCTGTCTTTCTCTATCTCTGTCAAAAACAATAAAATAAATCTTAAAATAAATAAAGGAATAGAACAATCCACTGTGTTGAAGTGGATTGCAAAGGGTTAAAAAAAAAAGAAAGATGTCTTGAAATCATGACTTGTGATCATTGGTTGGGAAAGTAAAATGAAGAAAGACTCATCTGAGAAATGTACCGTATTTCCCGGCGTATAAGACGACCGGGCGTATAAGACGACCCCCTAATTTTACAGTTAAAACATAGGTTTAGGCCTATATACTAAACCTATGTTTTAACTGTAAAATTAGGGGGTCATCTTATACGCCCGGTCGTCTTATACGCCGGAAAATACGTAATAGGAATTCCCAAGTATTTGCCAGTTTATCATATAGTAAAGAGAACAGACTTCCTCTGAAGCGATTCAAAGGGCAGAGCTTTAATCCCAGGGTGAAAATTAAATAAAGGCAACTTTTGGCTCAATATGAGGTAAGAAGTCTTTGGATCTCTCTAGGCATGGGTTTTAGGATTCCTAAAAGTAAATATAAATGTTGTATACATGTGGATATGCATGGGGTCCATGACTTTCAATAAACTGTTAAAGGGGTCTGTGAAGCACACACAGGTATTATCAACCACAGAAAAAGGGAGAATTTTCTTTCAATTATGGCAGTTGGAATGGAACTATGGTTTCTAGAAAGAGCAGGTTTCCCATTACTGGATATGTTCAAATAGAGGCAGAAAGATCTAGTTAAGGCTTTATCAAGTTTGGAGGTCTGATTCAGGAAGAGGTTGGTTTTAGACCATGCAAAGAAAGGTGTGTGTGTGTGTGTGTGTGTACGTACAGAGTGGGAGAGAGATGGGGACATAGATAGATAAAAAAGGCAAGACAGAGGTACTGAGATAAACACTGTCATGGGCCGTTTCCATCATGTACTCACAAGAGCATAATAAAGCCCTTGTAATATACTAGAACTTGTGTGGTCCCGGGGCCTAATTTGCATACTAATTACTGAGTGCAAATGGGACCGAGGGGTAAGAAGGGAGGGTGGGGGAGGCAAGCAGGGAGCGAGGGGCCTAGACTGTTTGCTCTGCCATTTCATATCATGCTAACAAGCTAATCCGGCGTGCAGTTAGCTCCTGATATATAACTGCTCATTAGTATTATAATAAAGTACATGAAACAACCATAAAACGTTATATACTGCACAAGTGTTGTTTTCTTGCCAATTATCTGCAGGCGGATTTATCACCACAGTTGTTTCGAATTCCCCTTGGTGAGGTTTGGGCGGAATAAAGAAAGGTGTTGGTGGCGGCAGCAGCAGAGGGGGGCCTTTTCGAGGGGCAGACCATGTGTTTTCTTAAGTAGCACTTACTGATGCGCCATTTCATGAGAGTGAAGCAACGAGATCCCATCCTTCCCCATCTCCACAGCTCAGGAGGAAAGCAAGGAGGGTGAGAGCTGAGGAAGGCTGTAGGCCTATGCGTCAGGGACCCAAAGACACAGGGCCCACAGCCCAATGGACAGCCCAGAACCTCAAGCACAGAGGCCTGCATCAATCCCACAGCTCTGTTTAGTGAGATCTTATAAATCTGCACCACTTGCTCTCCAATCTTCCAAAGTGGCCACTCACGTAATCCAGTTCAAAGTAACACTGCACCCTCAGTATCTTATCCCCAAAGTGCTTATTGAATGAGTTCCAGTGAAGGCAGCCTTGTTCTAGGAAGAGGTTCTGGAGATCTGTGGTTCTTGCAAGGAGTTTCTTTCTGCCTCTGTGGCCTCAAGCGACTCTCATAATCCAGTCCTCCACTCAGTGCTCTGGGAGAAGCTAAGAGTAAGTGAGGAAAGCCCCAACTTTTCTAGTGGGTCTACTGGGCCCAAGCCACACCTCTTAAGGGCACTCTATTTTCATCATCACAAACAAACATAGGGAAGACCCATCATAATGCTGGGTAATAGAGAAGCCCCCCTTCTCAGTTTTTCTAGGTTAGATTTTAAGAGCTTCCTTATTTAGTAATGAAGCAGGAAGAGTCTTCAGGGCCCTGTCACACTTCTTCACCTCTTCTCACGCCTCCCCAGGCTGAAGGAGAATTTGCAGAGTTCTCACTAAATTCTCCTAGCAAGGTCTCTTTGGAACTGACTATACCCATGGCATATGGCCGACTGGCGACAGCCTCACTATCAGAAATGGGCCACAGGGTCAAAGATTTTTTACTAAGCCCCATACATCCTCCCAGACCTGTAAGGGCACATCAGCTTTAGCAGTTCCCTAGAAGCTGTGGCAGGAAAGTGAATCAATTCCTCTTTGTTTTGTGCTGTCCTGGTATACCAAAAGATGCATGTAGAAAATGAAAGTTAACTTCAAAGGCTGGGGATGTACCCCAAGCAGCTATACTCCCTTTAGTAATGCATGGTGGATCTGCTAATTCACAAATTAAATTCAAATTTTGAACATATGTGTTCTAGGTTCAGGGCTTCTTCCAAAGAACCCCCTCTAGTCATGTACGATCTGGACAACTCAAGAGCTCACCTTTTGCCCCTTTGAATAACATCTCTACTTGAAGAGCTTAATAATATGTCACACTTTCTGCTCTGATATGTTCTTCATTATCTTAACTCTCTACACCCTTTAAATCTGTCTGTCTGAATCAGACTATAAATGGCCAGAGAAGCGACCACTTATTTGACTATTTTCTAATGCCAGAAGCGTGCTTTGATGTATCAGACTGTTGGTTGATGAAACAGAGGATCACAATTCTCTCCCATATGCAATTTCAAGTTTTATTATTTGGTTTTCATGATGACAACCATGATGATGATGATTGATGATGATGATGATGATGATGCCTGTGATAAGAAATGACCACCTCACCTTGATACTTCAGAATCCCCAAATCTAAGGAGAGAATGGTAGGCCAAAGAGCAAGCCATGTCTTTAAATTAGACAACACTAGTGCTCTGGCAGAGTCCAATAGTGAATAAATGACATTTGGGATTTGGGTGCAATTATTATGTGAAGTGACTCAAGAGTCAAGTTGAAGCTCTTCAGCAGAGGCCACAAGATCTTCTGTGAACTGAGGCCCACTTCTTCCTTCAGCCTCATATTTGCCCTCTGTCCCTCACCCAATGCCCCTGCAATGCTAAATTGGGTCTAGTTCTCCCTAATAGGATTCTTTCTTGTACCTCTCTGCTTTTGCTCACTCTGATCCCTCTGCCTGGAATGCCCATCTATTTTTTCCCATTGTTGACTCCTTATAACTTGGGTCGGGCATTAGCTCCTGTGGAAACCTTTTCTGACCCTCCACTGTAGTGTGATCTAGGTGACCTTTACTGTGCCTGTACATCCCTCTACCAGTATCAGTCATAACTTTTGAAACTGTTCAGGGCAGGTGTCTTATTCTTTGCAGTCTCAATACCTAGTATAGAGCCTATCTCAGGCCAAGCACTTAATACATGTTTTCATTTACTGCACAATTTAAATCAACTTAGACTGAACCTTTAAACTCATACCAATGCACCAAACCAGTGCCTTCAGCGAATTTTCATTTACTCTCCAGGATATGGAGAGCCCTCTACTTTCTCATCATCTACTTTCTTCTTTTGAATCTAGTCTTTAAAGGTGCAGATCTAGGGGTAGATAGCTCCAATGTGGCTTAGTCCTATCAAGCCAGACAGCCTCACTACCCAGTTCTCCCTGGGATGCTAGAGCCCTCCTTGTCCTTCCACGCTGTGGGTTTTCAGGTGCTGTTCCACAGAAGGCCCGGGCCCAGTAGCCTCCTCTGCTTTGGGCTGTTCTCATTTGCAGGAGACTTAGGTGGATGGCAAGAGGGCTACTGATATCTTTCACAGGATTCTTGTGGGGATTGACTGAGACAACTGATACAGTGCTCCTCACACTGTGTCAATCACACAATACTCAAGTCATACTGTCCTAATCCTTCTTCCCCGTTGAAAGGCACACTTTTCTCTTTTCTTTTTAGTAATTAAAAGAAAAAGAACATGGACTTTAAAGTCAACAAAATTTTGCCTCTTATAAGCTATGAAACCTTGGGAAAATTGCTTACCAGTACCTTTCTTAGCGTAAGTTTTTCTACCTGTAAAATGGAAATAATAATGCCCACCATAATTTTAATAAGGAATAAAATATTTGATAAAATGTCAGTATATACATATCTAAAGTTTCTATCCTTGGTATATAGAGAAACTCAGTAAATAGTAGCAGATAATAATAATAATGATAAATTATGAGACATGACTTAGCAGTAAAAAGAATTTGGGGTTTTAGTGGATAACAAGCTCAGTATGAATCAGCAGCTGGTGTAAAGTTTAGCTGTGCTCACAAAGAGCTGCCAGGTTCATCCTGCTGGGTCCTGGTTCAGTCACCTTGGGCAGGGCGGGCCTGGGCATCATCCTTTGAGAGCCCCAAATAACAATATATGTGAAGGCCTCTGGTTTCACATGTGTAAAACCCTACAGCTTTTACACATGTAAAGCACTATTATGAATCAGCAGCATCACAATAATGACTGAGATAGAGATAATCTGTACTGATTTAGAAGGGAATAAACAGAACTACAAGGGGAGGTGAAGACTCAGCACCAGAGAAAGAAAGGGAATCACCAGTTTGTAAAAAGGAGGCTTATAAAGGGCGGATAAAGGCAGAGGGAACTCAGTTCTGTGTCCCTCATAAGGAAAACTAAGAACTGTGGGAGAAAGTTAAAGCTAATTTAGGATGATGATAATTGGTCCTAATAGAGGGAATTCAAACATGGAGGTTGGGATCAGAGCTCTCTTCTGACTCTGAAATGTCATGGCTAGAGGGGCTCTCTCCCTCCTGTTCTCGATCATCAAAGGGCAGGGAAGAATCAGAAATCCTCAATTTAATCACTCATCTGATATTAATTAAACATCTACTGTATGTCATGCATTGTGTTAGATGCTGAGAAAATAAGCAGAACTTGGGAAAAGACTTTGGCCTCTGAGCTCTTACAGTCTAATGGGGTTAACTGCTATAAGGTCTGGCAAAATGCTTTGGGCACACATCAGAGAGAATAACTAAGTGCTTGGAACAGGGAGAGTCCTTGAGCTAAGTTTTGAAGAAATACTCTTACTAGATAGAAAAGGGAAGAGTACAACAAGTAGATAGGACAAGATATGCAAAAGCCAGGGGATGCTGAGTTGGCTCAGCATGTTGAGCACTCAGCTTGCAGCCCCTGGGTCCAGGGATCAAATCCCAGCCCCAGCCCGTGTGGACCCAAATGCTGAACTAGGGTGTGCCCCCAGTTTGGTTCTCACCCGGGCAAGCCTCTTATGTGAGAGGCCCCCACCCCAGGTGGGAGGCTCTTAACCAGTTCCTGCCCTGCGCAGTCCTGCCCCCACCTGTGGAATGAAACTATGTAGAAAACTAATGACGTGCAAGTATGGAGACTACTCTGGGCCCTCTCCCTTCTCTCTGTCTGTCTGTCTCTTTCAAAAACAAGAAAGAAAAAAAAGAAAAAAAAAAGATGTGCAAAAGCCATGGAATTGTGCAAAAGGCAGGGTATGTATAGGGAAAGATGAGGTATATGGGAAATGGGACTCAAGAAATAGTTGGGGTTGGATTATGAAGCACTTAGTGCAACTTATTGAGGGTACTGAATTTACCTTGAAGACTTCAGTAAGCATGGGAGGAATCTAAGAAGAGTGACACAGTCACTCCTGTGTTTTTAAAAGATAACTGGTAGGGGTTGTAAGAAAGGATTGGAAGTGGGAGGCTATAGAAAATAGAAACACAAGCATTGAAGAATGTTTGATGACTAGATGATCAGAATTTTAAAAAAGTAATGCTTTGTTTGATTGTAAAAGTAATATATACCCATACCCATGGTAGGTAATTTAGAAAATCAAGAGGATTCTGGAAAAAGAAACTAAATGACCTACAATCCCACCACCCACTATAATATTTGATGCAATTCCTTTATTTTTTTTCTAAACATAATTTATACTTAACATTGTTTTAGGATCTCTGCTGAAATATTCTTCAAAAACATGACTTTTTAATGACTGCACAATAATCCACGATGTGATTGTACTATAATTTATGTAACCATTTCCTTGTTGTTGAACATTTAGGTTGTTTTCTCTGCTATAAATAATATTGAAATGATTATCCTTATGCATAAATCTTTGATTACATTTCTAATTATTTTCTTTCCTTTTTTTTTTTAATAGGGGTGAAAGAATTGTTTATTGATAGAGAAAACAGTAAAAGTACACTTCCAAGAGGTGAAAGTGGGCCTTGAGCAAGAAGAGGTGGCTCAAAAGGCCCCAATTATTTTCTTAGACTAGACTCCAAAAAGGGTATTATTAGCATAAAGGACATAACTGTCTTAAGGCTTTTGCTACATATTACAAAATTGCTTCCAAAAAGGTTATACAGATATATACTTTTACTAATAGTAAATATAAAATGCCTGTCTAATGCCACTCTTAGTAGCATTGAACTTTGTAATTTTAAAAGTTGCCAGTTTGTATAGGCAAAATGTTATCTCATTTATTCAATTTATATTAGCTATAATAATTAGAAGATTTTCTTTTTTTTTGTGGACTGCTTGTTCATAATTTAGTTCATTTTATATTAAACTATTGGAATTTTTATTGGTTTGTAAGAGCTCTCTACATATTAAGGGTATCAAATGTTCTATGAGTTTACTTCAAATCTTTGTTTCTCAGGTAGCATTTGGCATTTGCCCTTCATTTTTGTTATGGTGGGGCTTTTGTTGTTGTATAGAAATGTAACCTTTTTTGGTGACTTCTTCCATTGTGTTTACATTAAGAAAGCCCTTTCTTAACCATTTACATATGGTAATCCCTCCTTATGAGTAGTTTAGCTTTCCTTAATTTCAGTTACGCACAGTCAAGTGTAGTACAAAAATATTAAATAGAAAGTTCCAGACAGAAACAATTTGTAAGTTTTAAATTGTGTGCCATTCCTAGTAGTGTGATAAAATCTTGTGCCATCCTGCTCTGTCCTTCCTAGGACATAAATCATCCCTTTGTCCAGTGTACCTACACTGTATATGCCACCAGCTTGTTAGTCACTCACTAGCCTTCTCAGTTATCAGATTGACTGTCATGGCATTGCAGTCTTTGTGTCCATGTAACCCTTATTTTACTTAATAATGGCCCCAACACACAAGGGTAGTGATGCTGTCAATTTGGATATGCCAACAAGAAGTCATAAAATGCTTCCTTTAAGTGAAACAGTGAAAGTTCTCGACTTAATAAGGAAAGACAAAAAAAATCATGCTAAGGTTCCTAAGATCTACAGTAAAAACAAATTTTCTATCCATAAATTTGAGAAGAAGAAAAAAGAGAAAAAGAAATTCATTCTAATTGTAGTCGCACTCCAAATTGCAAAAGTTACAGCCCCAGTGTGTGACAAAGACTTAAAGAGGGAAAGGCATAAACAACTGCTTAGTTAAGATGGAAAAGGCATTAAATTGGTGGGTGGAGACACGAACAGAAAATACGTACCAATTGACATGTTGTGCCAGAAAGCATTGAGCTTATACAAAGATTTCAGCAAGGGGTCCCCTGAAGCCAGTAACATGAAGGCATTTACTGTAAGTAAGGGATGGTTACATAGATTCAGAAATAAGTTTGAACTGAAAAAATAAAAATTACTGGAGAGAGAGAGAGAGACCACATTCCCATAACTCTTATTATATTAGTAGTATATTATTATGTTTGCTCTGTTTTACTATTGCTAATCTCTTACAATGCCTAATTTATAAATTAAACTGTATCACACACACACACACACACGCACACGCACACACACACATACATGTTTGGTACTATCTGCAGTTTCAGGCATCCACTGGGGATCTTGGAACATATCCCCTGCAAATAAGGAGGGACTACTATACTCATGTCTGATACAGATCTAGCTATGACTCTATCTTTTGCATTTAACTTTCCAATTCATCTGGAATTAATTTTGATATGAAGTACAAGGCAAGGAACTTAATCCCCTCTCACCTCCCCAGATTTCTTTTTTCTTTTCTTTCTTTCTTTCTTTTTTTTTTTTTTTTTAGGTATAAGAGGCCAGACCAAAGGAGAGGAAGAGGGGAAAATCTATAGATTGAATCAGATTTCTGCTTCTTCGTTTGGTTGGATGGTACTTAAAGATCATTTAAGTTGCAGGCTTGAAAAAAATATGGTGTCAGTTTTGAATATATTGAGTCTGAGGTGCTCTGCAAGGACTCCAGGGGAGATGTGAGTTGGCAGTTGGAATGTGGGCATGAAACTCAGGAGAGAAGCTGAGGCTGAAGTTGTAGACACGGGAGTCCTTGGTATTCAGATGACAAGTGATGTCACAGGCATGGATGAGCTCACCCAAAGCAGATGTGTAAAGTAAGAGAAGCAGTGAAGCATGGTACTTTGGGCACACAAAGGAGGAGAAGCTAGGGAATGAGAATGAGAAGGAGTAGATAAGATCCAAAGAAACAAGAAGCTAAGGAAAAAGAAAATATGAAGAAGAGATAGAATATACTCTTCTTTAATGGGCTGAGTGAATTGAAGATGGAGAAATGGAAGTGATAAGAGTAAGACTGCTTTTGAACAAGTTTGTAAGTAACGAGAAGGAGGAAGATGGGGCAGTAATGTGCTTGGAAGATAACATTAAAAGGTTTAAAGGAGAGACTTGAGGATGTCTGAAGGTGAAGGGAAAGGCACTGGTAGGAACAGTGACATTTAAAATACAAGAGAAGAGTTGGTGGTGCAAGGACTCACGGAGCAGGAGTGATGGGCACTGGAGGTGACGGATTAGTACTGAATGAGGATGTAAGGCAGTGAAGATGACAGCCAAGGCCACAGGGACCATTAGGAGGGGAAACATGTTGAATTTGTTGGCCTCCATTCTCTCTGTAGAGCAGGAAATGAAGTTATCTATGGAGAATGAGGTAAATAGAAGCAAGGGAGAAAATGTTCTTGAGTGAGGGAAAGGCTTAAAACCACTGCTGTGGGAAATCGAAAAGATAATTGATTATGGGACAAACCAAAAGACCCACTGTGAGAAGCATTCAGGGCCTGGCTGAAGCTGATATCAGGTGGAATGGTTATGTGATTTTGTCAGTCAAGCACAGCAGGCCAGAAGTAGAGGAGAAAGCCAATGCTTATATGGATTTCAATCTGAGACAGGCAGACAGATGGGACAGAAAGGCAAAAGGGTAAGGAAACTGGACCAAGAAATTCTTGAGAGGTTGATCAAAGGATCAAGGTTGGGGAAGAAAAGAAGTGAAGCTAGAAGGAAATGATGTACTTGTTCAGTTAGAAATGGTCCAAGGACAGAAGGTCTCAATAAAGTCAAAAGACAGATTCAGTGGGAGTGAGAAAGTAGAACATCCTTCAGTAGAATGCCTTTAAATGCAATGATAGAAGGTTCTGGTTAGAAAGTGGGATTTCTGCATTCATGATTTCTAAGGTGAAGAAATCCTAGGAGGTGATCAGACAGAGGGTGGAGCCATGTTCCTATGGAGTTCTGCTGTAGGAATGAAGACTGGAGTAGAGAACCCCAAGATTTGAATAGTCCATGTGGGTATGGAAATTCCTGGGATGAAGGTAGGAATGGGGTGAACAGGGAGATATTGAACCAAGTGCCAAAGTTCACACCATTCTGAATGGAGGAGAGATGCCATTAGCAGATGAGACTGACAAGAAGGTAGAGAGGAAGGCACAGCCTCAGAGAGCCCTGATGATTGTGGGAGGGTGAAAGAAGCTGTGTGTGGTCACAGAGGTGTCACTGCTTACAACACTAGGGGGTCAACAGGTATAGTGAGGCAGGAGCTGTAAGGCCCAGTTTGTTTTGTTGTTTGGTTCAATCATCGCTCATTCAAAAAGGATCTGATGAGATGTGTCTGATGAGCCCTGAGCACTGCCTTGGTGTTGTACTGAGGCTGCCTCTTCCAGTGGAATGCTCCAGAACCAGCAGCCCTTTCCCCCTCTTGCCAAAGGTGGCCCCACTCTCTCTCAGCAAGCCCCCTATACCAAAGTCCTGTCACCAAAGCCTTGCAGGCCCTGACATGGCTGATAGCCGGTAGGGGATCTTCTTGTTATAGCTTTTTCCCCAGAGATAAATAGGCCACAGTAAAAAAGATTGCTACATCCTTTCAATAAAGATTTTTTTTTTTTCTTTTCCAGACAGCTTGAGAAATGTTTTAAAAGCTTCTCACATTTCCAGTGGAACCCACAGAGAAGAATTTTGCTTGTTATCAGCCCTGGAAGCCTCTGATAGACGGTGACATTTTTTTTCTTTTTCTTTCTCTTTTTCTCTTTTCCTTTTTTTCCCTAGCTGAAGAGAGAATCACAGTGTGTTTTATAACTGGCTCTCTGCATTTCAAAAGCTCAACGAGAGCTCTCTGCTAACCCCGATAAGCCTTGGGCTCTTAGCGTCTTAAATACCTCTGACAAGCTATACATTACAGCGCTAATAATTTGCCAAATTTGCGCCCATAATATGATATCTGTAAAACGTCAAGGGCAGTAATGCGATTAGCGGTCTCAAATGAAATATCGAACATTCAGCGTTTAGGTCCTGAATAGGGGTAGAAAGGAAAGGAAATCAATTTCAAAAGCAGGAGGGAAAAAGGCGATAAGCGTGTAATAAAAATAGAGAGAGACAGAGAGATGCAGAGGAAGAGACAGGCAGAGCAAGAGATACACTTCTTGTATTCATTTTTTTTTTTTAGGCAGGTAAGAAATGTAAAAAACTTTTCAGATTAGTTTGGATACAAAGCTGGGACATAACATTTGGTCACCACAGCAACTGGGTTTGGGTGGAAGGAGGGAGGTGGGGGCTGGGAGCTGAGCGAGGGGTTGGCCAAGCCTAGGGAGGGCCTTTCACTCTCTGCCCCCAACAGCCTGCTTCCATAAAACACAGGAAGTTGAATTACAAGGAGTCTGAGGGTGGGCTCTCACCCTGCCCCCACCCACCCGAGGTGGGAGAGTCGTAATGGACTAATTATCTGGCCAGCAGAGGCGGTGGCGGCAGCAGTCGCAGGAGAGAGGGCCCGGGCTGTCACATACCAGGCTCTAGACTAAATAACAACATCTCACACCTGCAGCTTTACGAGCCTTTGCCGAGAGGAGCGCAAGCCCTCCCCTCTACTTTGCTCCCTGCATTCTCCCCATGCACTTGTGGGCCCCCACTTGAGCCAGGCTGCTGCGGGGAGACCAAAGTGAGGCGGGTCTCACCCTGTCACCTGCAGATACCTACAATAGATGCTCCTTCTCTTGGGCCCTCCAGGGCTGTCCCCAAGGCAAGGCAAGGTGACCATGCCCTTAAAATACCTGTTCCCGGAGCTCACTGGTGAGCAGGTTTGTCTGCACCTGCACTTCTCTGTCTCAGGCTGAGGGGCTCTCTCTAGGATGGGGCCTCTCTGGAGCCTGAGAGCAGAAATCACTAGTGGGTCCTCATAAAGCTTGAGGGACAGCAGATGCAGGAGACCTCGGAGTCCCCTCAGCACATCTCTCTGCTTTGCTCCTTTCATGCCTCTCCCTAAAACCACACTTCACAGGGAGAAAGTTCTTTCCAAATGTGCTGCGCTTGCCCTTTCTGTACCACTTGGTCTTGGAAGTGACCCCATAACCCTGAATCTCTCTCTTTTGCAAAGAGTAAGACAGAGCTGCATCAAAAGAAGAAAGACAACTGTGATGGATGTAGGAGCTAGTGCCTTATCAATGGGATAGGAGGCTGGGAGAGTAGGACCAAGCCCTTTCCCCACTCTGAGTGCCAAAGTCCTCTAGTCCCACGTCACTTCACAGACTGAAAGGTACTGGATGGTTCTGCGGTGGGAGAAAAGCAAACAGGCTGCCTGGGGCCTGCCCTAGACCCTTCCCCAGGGCAGCCTGGAATGGCCATTACAGGGCCACTTCTTGCGGCACCACGAACCATTAAAACAGGAGTGCTCAGGGAGCCATCAGCCCAGCACAGATGACTTCCCCAGATGTAGCAGTGGGGCAGGATGTGGAAGCCCCCAATCCCAACTCTACAGACAAAACATTCCTGCAGTAACCATCCTCGGAAACCCCACAGCCCTAGTCCCTCTTACAGATGCTTTCTAGACCATTTAGCAAGAGGCAGTGTTTATTTTTGAACATATGTTCTTTCCCATCTCTCGCCTCCCTTCTCCCTTACTAGTCTTTCCATACTCAGACCTAACCTCTGGGTGGGGTGCTGCTGGTTGTTACCATCAAGCTCTGAGGCCAGTGTGGGGAGTATGCTTTGTTTTGGCTTTGCTGCATGTGTGTGCGCACACACACACACACCTTGCTCAAACCTCCATTGGTGGAGTGCATGTACTACAGAAGCTCAAAGAGTACAGACTTTCAGAGGTTATATTAGTTTGTGAGCAAATCCTAAACCAAGGCTGTAGGTTCCCTACTTTCCAAATGGGTATGCAGGGGTGGCTCCTGGACATTACATTCCTGTTGGGAAGGCGAGATCAGGAATAGAAGGTCCCTGCCCAGGAGGGAAATTCTTGGCCCCATAGCTCAGATTCGGCTCCTCTTGGTTCTCTGTCCATGCATACAGCCCAGCATGTTATTCCTCACCTTCTTCAAGTAGGGTTTTTTTCTTTATAGTACCCGCTGGACCTTAAGTGACCAACTCAAAATTTGCTCCCTTCAAAAAGCCTTCCTTAATTCAAGTAGCCCAGAGTTCTTTTTCTTCTTATAGATGTGGAGACTCACATTTACTGGGTGCCTAACGTGTGCAAAGCATCATGTTAGACATTTTACATGTTATTTTATTTCGCTTTCAGAACTCTTGATATTATTATTTCTATTTTATAGAAAGGAAAACAGGTTCTGAGCAGTTAAGTAATTTGTCCAATTCAGCTAGCAAGGGCTGGAGCTGGAATTCAGACTCAGGGCTGTCTGAGTCAGAAACTCCATGATCTTTCCACAATGTGATGGAACTTCTCACATGGATATGTTTTGCAAATATTTGTCACAGTCCTTTCTAAAGTGTGGACCCCAGGAAAGAAAACACCCCCTCAGTTTAGTCTAGCTAGGGCAGACTAGAGAGAAGATTTTTCTTAATAAAGCCTAAGTTTGCAGCCATCTTACCTTGTTATTACCTACATAGTTGACAGTCAACCAAACCCTCAGGTTTTCTCAGACACTTAGTGTCCCTTTCACTGTGTTCCCAGATACATTGATTGTGGGTGCTTGTTCCCTCTACCTGGAATGCCCATGTCCTCATTCATTCACTTGCTAATTCATTCATTTATTCATTTATTCTTTCATTCATTTAGTAAAGATCAACTGAAAGCCTATCATATGCCAGGTACTGTTCTAGGCGCTGGGAATACACTGGTGAGCAAAAACAGACAGGTCTTTTCACTGTGCATACAGTCTAGTAGGGTGGTGGGCATTCATCAACAATGACAGAAATCAATGTGAATTTGCAACAGAGATAAGTTCTGCAAGAGCGATCCATGTTGCTATAGGAGATGTGACCTTGTCAGGAAAGTCAGAGAAGGCTTACCTAAGGGAGTAATAATAGAGCTGAGATCTGCTGAGAACCACATCCCCCAACTCTGGGCCCCACCAGCATTTAACTTTGCCTAGGAAACCCTGGCAGTCTTTCAGTTCAGCTTATATATCACTTCCTCATAGAGTCTTCCTTGACCATCCACACTAGGTTAGATTGCCATTGCTCTCTTATAGTCTTCCCTACAGCATTTCACTTCCATTTATTAACTTGTTTAAAATCTGTCATCCCAGTGGATTGTAAAGAATACATTCCCATGCAAAGAATACATCTCCCTGGTTGCTTGCTTTATGCCCAGTGTCAAGCACAGTACCTGGCATATACTTGGTATTCACTAGATGTTTGCTGATTCCCCATCTTGCACTGGTACAGATGAAGTTTTGGATGCAAGTGCAGGAATTTACATTGAGTAAATTTCATATCATCCAAATTTCATAATATTACAATAAATTTCAGTCCATCCAATATTTATACCATGCACCTACCTCATGTTGGGGATACAAAGAAATTTTCACAGTCTTAGGACTTGAGGGACTTACAGTCTAGTTTGGAAAAGATAAGAGAAAAGAAAAGAAGTAATTCTAAAGCAGCTGTTAAGTCCAGAGTGATGCAGTAGCCCAGAGAATGAAACTGTTAGATGTGTGGAGACTTATATTTTTAGTTTAAGATGGTCAAGAGGCAGGGAGGAACTTTCAAGAAGAAGAAATAAAAATGTTCCCAGGCACAGAGGCAAACATAGGACATATGGGGCAAGTGGCAAATAGTTCAGTTGGCTCATGAAGGTCAGAATTGGGACTCATCTTGTAGATAGCTTCACACACACACACACACACACACACAATCTTAGAAGTCAGTATTTTCTTATTCTATTTTTTTTCAACATGAAACCAGTCTTCTTACCAAAAAATTGTGATAGTTTCTGGTCATATCCATGCTAATCCATTTTTCACACTAGCCATGAGTTATCTTTCTAATACATGTATATGATCAATGTCACCACCACCACATTTCCTAATTAAAAACTTTCAATGGTTACCAATTGCCTCTAAAAGTCTTACTCTTTATTAAGGCAAACAAGGATCTTATCAATTTGGTCCAAGGTTATGATTCCCACCCCACTTTCTCTCTTCTCACTTTCCCTCACACACATTACTGTGAGCCATGTGACTTACTAACACCTGCACTTGGTTTTCAGCACTATTTTCTCTAAATGAAGAGACACACAGGAGGGATGTTGAGAAGATCCACAACTTGGGTTTCTTACTACTCTCCATGGAGCACCCTGTTCCCAACACCACTATTCCCACCTACAGAACTATGTGTACCGGTAGTTCCCTGAATGCTTTTCTTTCCTTTACCACTGGGTTTTTGCACATGCTACTTCCTCTACTTGGAACATACTTTCTCAGGCTTTCTGTCAGGCTGGCAACTACTTCCTCCATTCGTCAGGATGAGACTGAGGTGTTACTTTCTCCAGGAAGTCTTTCTGCCTCTACTGCTGCAGTCCTATGGAGGGAGCTATGTGCTGACTCTTGTAATGGCATGAACCACTCTGCTTTTTAATATCTGTTTTCTTATCCATATTCCTTACTTGACTTTATCTGATTTATTGGCCCGTGCCCAGCTGTGTGGAATGAAACTATGTTGAAAACTAATGATATACAACTGTGGAGACTACTCTGGGCCCTCCCCATTCTCTGTCCCTGTTTGTCTCTGTCAAAACAATAAAATAAATAAAATAAATAAAATAAATAAATAAGTGAATAGGGGATTCTGGAATAGCTCAACAGGTTGAGCGCTTGACTTGCAACTGTGAAGTCCAGGGTTTGAATCCTGGCCCTGGCCCGTGCAAACCCACAGGCTGAACTGTGGCACATAACTGGTAACCACCAGGATGGTGGTGAAGGTTCTTGCCACCCATGAGGGAGGCCCCCAGTTTGGTTCTACTCCATGTGGCCCCACATTGACCTGTGTGGAATGAAACTATTTCAAAACAACTAATGATGTACAACTATGGAGACTTCTTTGTGCCCTCCCCTCTTCTTTCTGTCTCTCTCTGTTTCTCTCTCTCTGAACTTCTCTCAAACAATAAAATAAATCTTTAAAAACAAACAAACAATGACTAAAGGAATAAACTTTTCTCATTGTTGCTGAAACACATACTTATTGACAATCATGCCTTTCTCTGCATGTCATTCTAAAATTAAACTTTTCTCTTTTCCCCATCCCTCCCCACCCACCAATAAATATTCTCCTCTACCCTCCTACCTAAATAGCACCTCTACCCATTGGTTCATATGTAAAAAACCTGAGAGTTTTTTATGGTTCATTTCTTCATTCCTTTATCTTATTTTTTTTTTTACAGAGAGATACAGAGACAGAGAGAGACAGAGAGAATGGGGAGGGCTCAGAGCAGTCTCCGTAGTTGTATGTCATCAGTTTTCGACATCATTTCATTCCACACAGATGGGCAGGGGCCACACAGGGTGGGAACTGGGCTGGGGGCCTCCTGCGTGGGAAGCACACCCCAGTTCAGCATATGGGTCCACACCGGCAGGGGCTGGGATTCAATCCGTGGTCCCCAGGGCTGCAAAGTGAGCACTTAGCCTGCTGAGCCATCCTGGCACCTCTATTCCTTCATCATTGATTGAGCACCTGCCCTGTGTCAGGAACATCATAAACAGTGAAGACATGGCCCCTAGCTCACAGAGTTCACTGTCTAGTCAGGATTAAATTTCTGAAGGCTCTCAATCCCATCTCTGAAACGAACTCTAGGAAGACTGAATAACACCTGACTGCCTGTTCTGGATCTCACCTCACGAAGGCCATATGATAAGAAAGGAAAATGCACAGGCTTTGGCATCAGGAAGAGAGAGGTTTAAATGTGAGCACCCTCCCCCCACCCCCTTATCTCAAACCAGTTTCATTTAATATTTCTTTTTAACCAAAAACATATAATATTTTAAAATATAGCATACTGAATGCCTACTCTATGCTTGGTACTGTGCAAGGAGTTGAATGACTCAGTGATGAACAAAAGACACACAGTGTTACCCTCACAGAGGTTATGCTTTAGTGGAGGAGATAGACATTAAACAAACACACACAGATAAATATATCACCACAGTTGATTATAAACACTTAAAGACAAAGATATTAAAAATAATAAGGGAAATCTTTATTAGACTGGGAAGAATTCTCTGAGGAAATGGTCTTTAGACTAAAAGCTGAAGGATGAGCAGGACCCAGGCTTGTGAAGAGGAGGGGGAGAATGGGCTGGGTGGAATGCAAAGATCCCAAGGAGAAGGAGGGCCAGGGTAGATAGGGAGCAAATCTTGCTGAGTTCAGAATTATGGAGCCATGCATCTTAAAAAAAGTTTCTGGGTTGCCAGGGAGAGGCTGAATTGGGAAGTGGCAGGAACAGAAGAGAGAAATCAAAGAAGAAGACTATTCTGGCAGTGACAGATGCCAGGTGATGATGGCCTGACTAACAGTGATGTCAAAGAAGCTGGGCAGAAGTGAATGCACCTGAGATATGTTTTAGAGGAAGAATGGCTGGGATTGGATGATGCCTCAGATGTGGGGCTAAGGAAGAGGGAAAGGTCAACGAGTGATTCTGGGTTTCTATCTTGAGCAAGTGGATGGACAGGCAGCATTCATGCCAAGAGTGGAGAAGGAGGGAATTTGGTGGTGGATATTATATTATTAGCAGCATTTTGGACAGTAAAGTCGGAGTATTTGTTAGAGATCCAAGAGGTGGTAGTAAACTAAGGTGACCAGATTTTAACATTGGTAAAGCGGGACACCATTGACCGGGGTGGAGGGGGTTCATGATTAAAAATGTGGTCTATCTCCTGCCATTCCCTAGCTTGTCGTGCATTCTTTCCAAAAATTGGGACTTTTTTAAAATGCCACGAGACGCAGGACAAATTGTTAAAAATCGGGACTGTCCCGCCAAAAGCGGGACATCTGGTCACCTTGTAAAACAGCAGTCAGGAGCTTCAAAGAGAGGTTTTGAGGTAGAAATGGAAGATGAGAGAGGAATAAAAAAGTGATGTGAGGGTGAAGGAATTCATTCATTTTTCAGAACCACATTTTCTTAATTTATAAAATGGGAACAATAACATGAAATGAGATCATGTAAAACCACCTGGCACATAATAGACACTCAATAAATACTGGTTTCCTTTCTCTTCCTCTTTCCTTTTATTTTATTCCCATCTTCCTTTCTCTTGGTTGTGGCTCATCAAGCCCTTTCCCTTTCTCATTATCCCTACACATTGCTCACATTTGTCACAAAAATGAGGAGAGTGAACTTCTTAGAAATTGCTAAGGAACAAAGGCCAAGATTAGTTGACTTAAAATTTATGCTTTCATGGGAAGCCGGGATGGCTCAGAGGGTTAAGCGCTTGCTTTGCAGCCCTGGGGACCAAAGATCGAATCCTGGCCCTGACCCATGCGAATCCATATGCTGAACTGGGGTGCGCTTCCCATGCGGGAGGCCCCCAGTTAGGTTCTTGACCCCGGTTCAGTCCCTGGCTTGAGGGGGTGTGCCTCCCATGCTGGAGGACCCCAGCCCAGTTCCTGCCCTGCGCCCCCCAACCTGTGTGGAACAAAACCATGTTGAGAACTGATGACATACAACTATGGAGACTGCTCTGGGCCCTCCCCCTTCTCTCTGTCTCTGTCTGTCT
>PVKE010004812.1:0-62310 GCA_004027555.1 Craseonycteris thonglongyai
GGATGGCTGGGTCATATGGTAATTCCATTCGTAATTTTTTGAGGAATCTCCATACAGCCTTCCATAGTGGTTGTACCAGTTTACATTCCCACCAGCAGTGTATGAGGGTTCCTTTTTGTCCACAGCCTCTCCAGCACTTGTTATCCCTTGTCTTGTTGATTATAGCCATTCTAACAGGTGTAAGATGGTATCTCATTGTCAACACACTTCTTGTCTTGGTACTTCCCAGTCAAATTCTCTTCCCCATTCATTCATTTATTCATTCATTGGATTAACTGATATTTATTGCATGCTCAGCCTGTACTAGAAACCACTGAGGACACTGCTCTAAGGAAAGGAGCTAATTTTAGTTACTTATGCTTTTGTTGGATTTTAAGTGTCCTGCTAAGGACTTCTAATCAGAAAACGGAAGACCTTGTCAAGTATCGGGCCGATGGTGAGATGTTCTGGGCAGGTGCGCTTCTGGTGTGAAAGCCAGACACCTGCCTTGTTCCTCATGGCTAAGATTGACTTGAGGTCCACGGAGATGCGTTCAAGCATGACTTGGATTCCCTTCCAGAGGCTCTGTCTCACGTGATCTGTAGATGCAACGGGGCAAGGTGCTTTCTCACATAGACATCAGCCCTCAGCCCCCAGCTGAGTTAGAAGGCTGACATGCAGGGTCATGCTTACTGCCATAGTTATTCTAGTGTTAAGTTGTCATAGTTATTCAACATTGAAAGGCCCCGTGGTTAGGAGATTTTTCATTGTGCAACTGGTTTGTGTTAAAATTCTTAAGTGAGGACCACTCCTCTCTGGTCACTCTAGTATGCAACCAGTTCCCTCTGGTCACCCTTGGTGAAATTTGACTGTGGACAGACTGTTCCCTTATCACATACAGGAGGTAAAATGAGGTAACCTTTAAAAACAAGAGTAAGGGAAATACGATCTCCTGAATGTCAGTACACAAAGCTAAGAACAGAGATGGCTAAATCACCTACCTGTCCCTCTCCCAGGACAAATCACAGTACCGTTAGGGGATTAACACAGGTGAACAAAACGTGGCTCTTGGAGCATGTGCCAGCACCAGTGGAAGCGGGGGAAAGAAGGACCCCAGAGGAAAGCGTAGGTAGGACTCATCCCCACACCTGCGGGGAAGGTGCTCTGCCCCGGGCTGGACCTGCAGGTCTGCCTGGGGCTTTTACTTGCCTGGAGGGGCGTGGCTAATGGCAGGGACCTTTCCAATCAATGCAGCTCACTCTCCTTGTTCTGAGAAACATTTAAATTACAAATTGGTTTCACAGGCACCTTACCTGTGGGCGGGTGTTGGGTTCACCTGAGCACAGGTAGGCCGTGGCTCTTGTGTTTTTGTCGTTAAAAAGCTTGGACCCGGTGAGTCTGACCTGAGAAACAAGTGAGTTGTGAGTGACCCATGCTCAGGGCCAGATTTTGTCGTATATGGAGTTTATTCAGGGAAATGTGTCACTGGGCAGTTCCAAGAAATCTGTCTGACCCCCAGGCAATAATAGTCTATGGCAGGGGTGTCACCATTTTGGCTTCCCTGGGCCACGTTGGAAGAATTATCTTGGACCACACAGAAATTACACTAACACTAATGATAGCTGATGAGCTAAAAATAAAAAAAATAATGTTTTAAGAAAGTTTATGAATTTAGGTTGGGCCACGTTCAAAGCTGTCCTAGGCCGCATGCAGCCTTCGGGTTGGACAAGCTTGGCCAATGTCATTGTCCCTTTTCTGATTTGATTCCACCAGCCTCTGGGCCATCCTCAGTTTCAGTCAGTTGGGACACACTCATGGAGTATGAACTCACACACACAGGAGATCACACTCATAACAGCTGTTTCCTGCGTAGCTATCATCTACAGTGCCAAACCAGACACCGCCTCATTCCCTTTTTGAGTATATGCAAAACTATCAGGTTGACTAAGGAACTTCCCCCACCTCAAGGTCCTGAAAACACTTGCCTGTCTTATTTTCTACAAGTTTCATTGTTTTGTTTCTCATAATTAGTTTTCAATCCACCTAGAACTGATTTTTACATTTGCTGTGAGTGGGAGCTGAGATTTCTTTTTCTATATGGATGTCCAATTGACCTAGCACTATTTATTGGAAAGACTATTCTTTCTTTATTGCTCACTCTGTCACCTTTATCATAAAGGTGACCATATCTATAATGAGTCTATTTCTGGATTCGCTTCTGTTTCATTGTCTTTGTCTTTGCTTGCACTTAATACCACAGTTTCTTAATTGTAGCTTTTATATAATAAATTTTGATATGCGGTAATGGAATTCCTCCAAATTTGTTCTCCCTTTTTAGGTATGTCTTGGCATTTTTTTTTTCCTCTTAGCATTTCCATACATATATTTTAGAATTGTCAATTTCATTTTAAAAAATTCCTCCTGGAATTTTGACAGGGACTTTATTGAATCCGTTGATTATTGGGAAGAATTGACGTCTTCACAAAACTGAACACAGTAGATTCTATTTATGGACACATTATATCCCTCTATTTGTTATATCTACTTGAATTTTTCTCAGTAATGCTTTGTAGTATTCTGTGCAGAGGTCTGATGCATCTTTTATTGAACAATGGTTTTGCTGCTCTTGTAATTGCTGTTATTTTTCAAGTTTGTTTTCTAATATTTCCTTGCTGATATTATCACCATACAAATGAATTTTGTATATTGAATTTTTATCCAGCTGTCTTGCTAAATTCACTTATTTTAATAGTAAATATAAAGATTTTTTGGACTTTCTACGTACATAATCATGCCATCTGCAAATAATGAGAGTTTTATTTCTTCCTTTTCAATCCTTATACCATTTATTTCTCTTTCTTATTGCACTGGCTAGGACCTTCAGTACAAATTAAATAGAAGTGGTAAAAATGGATGTTCTTTTCTTATTCACAGTCTCAGTGGGAAAGCTTTCAGTATTTTCTCATTAAATATGATGTTTGCCATAGGCTTTCGTGTGTAATGTTTTTCAGGCTAAGAAAGTTTCCTTTTATTTCTAAAATTTGTTTTCCTTTTATCATGAGCAGAGGTTGAACTTCAGTAAATTCTTTTTGCTATTTTTATTGCATTTATCACAATTTCACTTTATATTATTTTAACATAGTGAATTATATAGATTTCCAGTATTAAACATTCAAACTTGGACTAACACAACCTTATGCTATGAATTTTCTAGATCATTGGGTTTGATTTGCTATATTCCAGTTTAGGATTACACTATGTTTATAATAGTGATTGGCCTGTAATTTTTATTTTCTTAAAATATACTAGACAGGTTTTGATATCAGTGTTTTTTCCCTCATGAAACAAGATATATTCCTTCTTTTTTTTTTCCTATGCTTTGGGATAATTTAAGATTGAGGGATAGAAAAATCAATCAATGTAATTCACTATATTAAAAGAAGGAAGGAGAAGAATTATCAATGTAAATATGATCAATATAGAAAAAGAATTTAATAAAGTTTATTTTGTTTTGCAATTATTTTTCTCATTAGATTTCATTTCTTTGCTAGATATTAGACTATTAAGCCTTCCTACCTCTTCTTGTGTCAGTGTTTCTGTTTTGTTTTTTAAATAATTTATCCATTTTATCTTAATTTTCAGAAGTAGTTGCATAAAGTTGTTAATCATACATTTGATCTTATTTAATGTCCATAAGATCTGTAGTAATGACCTGTTTTGTTTTGTCTTTTTCATTTCTGATATTAGTTATCTCTGCCTCTCTTCCCTTTTATTTAGTTTTTGTTCAGTCTTGCTAGAGGTTTATCAATTTTGTTAGTCTTCTCAAGGAACCCGTTTTTGATTTTGTTGATTTTTCTGTATTGTAAATTTATTTTTGTTTTTGTTTATTATTTTCTTACTTTGAGGGGCTGGTTTAATATGCCATTCTTTTTCAACCTTTCTGTGCTCCTGTATACTTAAGGTGTGTTTTTATAAGCAACTTTGTCTTTTAGCATCTGTTTTGTTCATTTTGGCAAGTTGTACCTGACCCACCCTAAGTGTTCCATGTGAAAATACTGAGTGGATAAGTAAATGAGCATTCAGGTCTTTGTCAAGAGTTGGAGATTGGGACAGAGATAGTGTAGGATCTGAGTTTGTCCAGCCATAAGTGAATTGATGCACCCCCTGGGTGCCTTTGTTCTCTGGTTGCCCCCTAACTATGACTTATCCAGCCTTTCTGCTTATCTGTTTCATACCAGTCCCCTTATCAAGGACTTCTGCTTTTCTTCTCCCACACCCCCATCATGCACCAGTACAGCAGTGAGAGGTTCTGCAGGCCTAAGGGTGTACCATGTTCTTTGTAACACTGCTGAAAGCCCCTCCTTTTCAGTGTTCTCTCAAGGAGAGATTGCCTCCCACACCTCTCTGCAGTACAAAAGAGCCCAAATGACTCTGGGTATTTTAAGGGGCACAACGTTGTGACAGTGACAGAGTGATGTGGTATTAGCACAATGACTCCTTTGGGAGTGCCATTAGGGCTTTTCATGTCATCCGGGTGACTGCTGCTTTGTCCACATTTAGCTGGGTGAGCCCCAGAGCTGAGGCGGCTTATTTTCAGTGTGGGAAGGAAAGCTTCTCGAAACCGCATGGCAGCTCCTTTTTTTTTACATTTTTTAAAGTCTCCAAACCTTGCTCCAGGGGCTCAAAGCTGCAGACGCTGACTCCCTGCATGGCATTTAATTTGCCTACAGTGGAGTTTTGAGTGTTCCAGATGAACCAACTGTGAGTTAGCCATGTGTCTGCATTGATGTGGACCTGTGTGATGGGCGACCCGATGAACCAGAGAGAGAAGCATTCTTGGGAAGAGTAGAAAGATACCAGACAAGGCATGACAGTGCACATGGCAGATACGATTCACTGTGGTAGAAGGGATGTCAAAAAATCATCAGTTGAGTCCTCCCTCTGTCCTTGAGTAGATAAAGTATCCTCATCTTTGTTTTATAGACAGCACAGTTGATATCCAGAACAGTTTCATTACTTGGTGAAGAAATTAAAATCTGATTCTGTGATCACTGTTTTATCCCCATACCTGTTTCAGTACCTACCTAGCATGGTAGTATGTGCTCAATAAATGTTTGTTGAGTGAACATAGCTGCTATTAGTAAATATTTCTTCAAAGTTTCCCTTGAAGATATTCTTTAGAGTATATGCTTAATCTGGTCCTAAAGTATTTACTTTCAAGATTATAAAAATTTTCAAGTCATAGGTACACAGTAGTAACAGGTGAAATAAGTGGCTTTAAATTTCTTAGAGTTCACTCATATAACAAATTTTTATTGAGCATCCGTTATGTGCCAGGCACTAGTCTAGGTAATGGGGATATGGCAGAGAGCCAAACAACCCCAAATCTTGCCTTCATGGAACTTAAATTCTGAACAACGTAAAAGCAAAATAAATAGACAATATGTGTAGTACGATAGAAGGGGATATAACCCCACGGGGTGTGGGGAGTTTTGTTAGGAGGACCTGATGGTACCATTTTATAAAGTATAGTTAGGAAAGGCCTCAGAGAAGTAAGCTTTTGCATACAGACCAAAGGAATCTGGGGATTGAGATGTATCGATATCTGGGGGATCAAGCATCCTAAGGAGGAGCAGTAGGTGTGACAACCGTGCGGTAGAAGACTGAGAGGTCAGGAAGAGCTGAGAGGATGGGGTGGGGAGAGCTTATTAACAGCACAGTAGCAGGAAATGGGAGTCAGGTCGTGTAGGGCCCTAGGTCATGGGCTTTGACTTACACGTGGGTAAGGTAGGAAGCCTTTGGAGAGCTTTTGAGATCACAATGACATGATTCCGATGACATTTTAACAGGGTCGCTCTGGATGCTGAGAGAACAGACTGAAAGAGGGCACAGGCAGAAGGAACAGAGAGATCAGTTTGAAGGCTGTTGAATAATTGAAGTCAGAAATGATGGCAGCTGAGACCAGGGTGGTGGCAGTACAAGTGGTGAGAAGGGGTAAAATTCTGGATAGGTTTGGAAGAAAAGGCTGATAGCTTTATTAATGAACCAGATGTTGAAGTGTGTATATGTGTGTGTGTGTGTGTGTGTGTGTGTGTGTGTGTGAGAGAGAGAGAGAGAGAGATAGAGATAGAGATGTGTCAATGGTGATTTGAAGGTTTTTGGATTGAACAACTAATAGAATGGCACTGTAATTACTAAGATGGGGGAATTGTGGGAGAAACAGGCTTGTGAGGGCCTATCAGGAACTCACTTCTAAATATGGGAAGTTTGAGATGGCATCGGACACCTGCAGAGGAGCTTGAATAGGCAGGCGGACACATGTATGGCTCTGGAGTTGAGAGAAGAGATTTGTGGTGAACATATATATTTGAGTTATTATAGCATATAAATGGTTTTATTTTTATCTTGTTTAGTTTTATTTATACACATGTTTATTATTACTATAACATATAGATGGCCATTAGAATTAGGTGAGAACAAGCCAATGTCATGAATTCCATTAGTAAATGGCCTTGGAGAGCCATTAATTAGTTTCAGGGCCATCAGCATGGTAGGTGTCCAAGTGCAAATACATGTTAATTCTATAGCAGAGCGCGGAGAGGAGGGCTGGATTCGCATAAGCCAGCCTCACCACTTGGGGCAGCAGCCTCAGGCGGGGCGTCAGCTGTGTCGTCATCCTTGCTGTGACAAGAGTGCATCTGACCGCTGTGACAGCTATGCAGATGCCTCTCACCTGGATCATGCCATTTTACCATGCTAACAACCTTTAGCCACATGTTGAGGCATGAGCCAACATGTGCAGTTGAATTCATTTCTTGTTTTTCTTAGAGTTTTTTTTCATTTTAAGCTGAGATGAGGTAGAGTGGACAAATGGGCCAGATGTAACCAAGATCAAAGCATGCTTAGGGCTGCTCAACACTTGACTGACTGCCCATGAACCTGAGAAGACAGCTTCTCCCAACTTGTCAGAAGGTGTTCCCTTCCAAGTAGTCCCAAATGGATTTCACTACCCTCATAGCGATGAGGTGGGTACTGGGGGTGAAAAAATGTAGAAGGCTTGGAGAATTCCCTTCAGGGACTTATTAACTGGTGGATTTACATGGATGCTCAGATGATAATGCAAGAAGGAGGGTGCTACGAGGCTAGGGCATAGTGGAGGCTGTACGTGTCATGAGGAATGCAGAAATAAGAGACATCCTGAGTGCCACCGAGTCAGAAAAGGGTCATTCCCACAGGAGATGAGGCTTGGGCTGCCATTTGAGCAACAGAGGGACTTAAGTAAAAGAGGGAGAAGACCCAGACTGTGGATGTGCAGGTAGAACATACACAACACTACGGAGTACCATGTGTCCTAGTCATGTATGTCATTGGTGGCCCCAAGACAGAAACACCCCAGAAGAGAAGGAGAGCATGGGTAAAAAAAACCAAGGAGGCAGAATTGGGTATTTTGTGTTCATTTGTGTGATGCTAGGCAAGCATCCCTTTACTTATTCAGCAAATATTGTCCGCATCAACAAGCAGGGCATGCAGACAGTGGTGGCAGATTCGTGTAGGAAAGTCATGGCAAATGTGTGTGGTTGGTGCTACATTATGTGAGGCCTTGAATGCCAAGCTAAAGAGTTAGAACTTTGTCCAGTGGGCAGTCTGGAGACTAGAAAGTTTTGCATAAGAGATTGAATGTTTGTTTTAAACATAGCATTCTAGAAAGATAATCTTAGTAGCAGTGAGCAGGCTGGCTTGGGTTAGGAGGTGGCTGGTGGTGGAGAAATGAAGGAAGATCATAGGCTAGGAGAAGAGTTGAGAGTGTTAAGATAATACAGTTGGGGCTAGTGGAAAGGCATGGGACCATTTCCAAGCTTAGCCCCATTAGTCAAATAGGTACTTGTTAAGTACTCACTGCGTCCACAGTCCTCTAATCCATGTGAAAGGGAGACAGGAAACACATGAAACAAATAGCTGTCTCCCTCAATCGCTCAAAGTCTAACTGCATATAAAATGCGTGTCTACATTGCAAGTCAATCTGGCAATAAGAGGACAACTTAGATAAGCAGAAAGAGATACGGTAAGTAAATTTAATAATTGCTAGGACAGCTAGCATTTATGTAACTCCATAGTGACTTACATTATCACAGTTGAGTTTCACTACGACCCTATTTGATGGATGTCATCATCCCCACTTCATAATGGGGGAAACCACAATGTTGAGAGGCTGAGTAACCTATTATGTCACCCAACCCGGAAGTGGCAGGGCATGCCTCAAGCTCTTGACTGCTGGCTCCAGAAATAATGCTTTTTCTTCTTCCCTGCTGCCTGGGGCTGTACTTTGTGTGTCTCCTCTGTAGCCATGGAGACTCTGAAGAAAGTGTAGGTGGGGTTGTATGTGTGTGAGGAGGGGATAGAGACACTCTCTACTACGAGCTGTTTCATGGTATGCGGCCCTGACTCTCGCCAGAACAGATCTCTGCTTAGTCTCTCTTAGTGTCTTACTCATAGAGCCAGTCTTGTGAGCCATGGTAAAGGTCATGCTTAGGCCCACCATGAGCGTATGCCCTCCTCAGGAGGCATCCAAGGCCCTGCTGAGCTAAGACACCCAGCACAGGGTCTCTGTCACTGCCCCGAGTGCTCCTGGCCTAGCTATAGTGCCCACGAGTAGCACAGTTCTTATTCCCTGTTCCTGGGTGTGTTAGGTCAACAAGGGCTGCACCACTTCTTGGCACCAGTCCCTCTGAGCAGCCTCACTTCCATTTCTCTTCTCAGGTTTTGCTTGGCACATCCCAGGTCAGATCCTGCATTTTCTTCCCCCAAGAGTCTTCCACAACCACTTGGACTTCTCAGAAAGCCATCTCTTGGTTTAGTAGAGGGCTGTTCTCATTCAAGGAGTCAGGGTTCTTTCACTACTGAATCTTCCCTGATTATCAAGACAATATGAGAGTAGCAAGGTGTATTAGTTTGCTAGAAAAGCTAAAAACAAACAAACACAAACAAACACACACAGGCTGAGGACCTTACACAACAGAAATGTGTTTTCTTTGTAGTTCTGGAGGCTAGAAGTCCAAGACCAAGGTGTCAGCAAATTTGGTTTCTCCTGAGGCTGTTCTCCTTGGCTTGCAGATGTGCAGCTTCTTGTTGTGTCCTCATACAGTCTGTGTGTGTGTGTGTGTGTGTGCATGCTGGGTATTGTTCCACATGTTCTTATTTCCTCTTCTTATAAGAACAGCAGTCAGATTGAATGGGAGCCCACCCTCACAGCCTCATTTTTATGCAGTCAATTCCTTATAGGTCTTATCTCCAAATACAGCTACATTCTGAGATACTGGGAGTTAGGACTTGGACCTATTAATTTTGGAGAGACACAACGCAGCCCATTA
Source organism: Craseonycteris thonglongyai (assembly GCA_004027555.1). Lineage (NCBI taxonomy): Eukaryota > Metazoa > Chordata > Mammalia > Chiroptera > Craseonycteridae > Craseonycteris > Craseonycteris thonglongyai. The sequence continues at coordinate 9,348 of PVKE010004812.1, forward strand.
AAGTGGGCAAATTCTTCCTATTCCACACTTCATCCTTCTGTTGTTTTCACTCCACCCAACACCTTTTCTGGGAGTCCGCTGAGGCTGAATCCAGAGGATAAAAAGGTGGGATCTGAAGTGGATGCTTAAAAGCCCTCCACAATCAGTTCCTCAAGGACAAGGACCGAATATTACTTTTCTCTGGCAGAGTTTAGCAGCGAGTAGACACACAGAAGGTTCTCAAGTGTTTTCTGAATGATTAAATGATCAGAAGACTGGTCTGAAGCAGGGGTATTTCTTTGGCTCCATCAATTTAATCAAGTTTAGTACTTAATAGACTGTTGTATAGATTTTGCAGATTATGAATTTTGAACAAATCAAACTGTAATAAAATACATTTTAAGTTCAAACCATATAGAACGAGCCCCATGTTTCTTGACGTGTGGTGGGATGCAAAGGGCACTAGAACAAAGTTAGAGTGCTGCTTCCTGCTCTGCCCTTCCTGGGCTTTTGAGCTGTGGGAAGTTAACTCAGCCTCTCAGATGACAACAAGGTTTCACATTTCATGCAGTTTTCAGTCAGTGAGTTGGGTTGCCTGGAGAAGGATTGTGAGACTGTGTATCTTGAATGATTAGCCATGTCTGCCAAGTACATGGGAGGGAGACGGGGTGACGCTAAGTGGAGATGTTCTTTGAGGTCCCTCTGAGCAATAAAGTTCTATGAATTTTGGATTTAGAAAAAGCACTTTAGAAACCTGAGGGGCCCCATAACCATCAAGAAGAACAGTTGCTTGCACTGTACGAGCCTTTGCAATGTAGGGGTGCTCATTGGCAGAGGTCTCTGGTCAACTGAACTCTGGGTGAGTACATAGGGTGTGATGATCTAAATTCAGGAAAACATGCACAGGGCATAGGACTTCCACAGGTAAACTTGTTTAATTGCATTCATGTAAAATATGCAATTAAGAGGGTGATGAGAGTGGTTATCTCTAGGTGATGATTGTGGGTAATTTTAGCTTCCTGTTTATGCTTTTCTGTACTTTTCAAATGTTCATTTATTGCTGTTATAACTAGGAGAACAGAATCTTATTTAAAAATTAATATCTAGTAGCAGAGTGAAAGAACAGTGAAAAATTCCAAAGTTCAGTTTCATTCATTTCAACAAATATTTATCCCTATCATTCAATACATATTAGCATTTACAAAATTATGAGTCAGGATGGAGACCTGCTCAGAGGATAAGATGTTTTACAGACGAGAAAGTTGTAGAACTAGGAAAGAGCTAGCCATTGAGATAGTGTGGAAGGTGAGCATCTCAGGCAGAAGACAGTGTGCCTGCAGACTGTGAAAGGTCAAGTTTAGGTATGTGGGATCCTGTCTGGGAGTTGGGGGAGATAAAGGCTCAACAGACAGATTGGGCTCTGATTGTTGTGCTCATGACTGCTAATTGGTGAGCAGTGTGTAGCCACTGCAGAGTTTGAGCAGAGAAAGCCATAACAGAACAGTGTGTTGGCAAGGCTGACCGTGGCTGCAGGGTGGGTTGGACAGAACTCAGCAGGCCAGTACAGTAGTTCAGCTCTAGGGGAATGTTGTCAAGGCATGTTAGAGTTTAGAAAAAGCCTCTTAAGATGGTAGATAACTTCAGTGAACATCAGGCTTCTCCCCAGTGTTCTTAATTACTACACGTTAGGGAGAATTAGGTTTAAGGTGTTGCTAAAGTGCTTATCCAGTGGGGGAGACTGAAGGTTGCTAACTTTTTGCAGTGATGCTACAGTAACTTCATTGTTTTACTGTGGTGTCTTGCCAACCCACCCTTGCTTTCTCAGTCTAGCCTCCTTCTACCCCACTATTGACATTTAGTTCATATTAATTTTAGGACAAAAATGAACTAAATTATTTCAGTATTATGAAACACATCTGAGAGCATGAGAACTATATTGTAATGCTTTAAGTCAGAATCAGGGGACTGGCTGGGTAAGTGATATTTTTTAAAAATCACTGGGAAGTTAGATAGAATGATGAGGTGTTGAGATGGGCTATGTGTCCCTCAGGTGACAGGTCAATGTCAGTAATCTTTGGCTCCCGTCCCAGGTGAAAAGCTCAACTTGTGTTTTCACACGTCCAGCTCTGCGCTAGTAGGAGTAATCCCTGGAAGCATCTCAGGAACCTTCCTGGGGCGTGGGGACAATCCCTCTCAGGGAATACATGTGACCACACTGGGCAGTAACTCCCATTGCACTTACAGTGGAAGCAAGGGCTTATTTCTAAAGAAAGACTTTGTATGCCTTCCTTCTATTGAAGAACTGAAATCATTTCTCCCAGCGGCTTCCTGCCAGTGGCTTTCTCTGTGGTCTCATAGTTCAAGAATACATTGCTTCTAGAAGACGTGAGTTCGAAGTGTGGATACCATCACATGAATCCCCCCCTTTTTTTTTAACCATAGAGAAGTCTTTTGGCGGGTATTGATGTCAAGATTAATGCAGAGAAAAGTGGCTGCAGTGAGGACGGGATGACAGGAGTCTGAAGAAAATGAAGACAGACTTCATGCTTGACCAAAACCCATGTGTCCCAGAGTGATGCATGGCAGCTGGAGAATGGCAGCTCAGCAAGCCTGAAGCGTAGGCAGGCCTCTCTTTATGGACCAGGCATGCTCTTGAAATGTTGTGTCAATCAGCTTTTGTAGAAAAGCTGGAATCTTTTTTCCCTCATTAACTTACCCTGTAATTTCAGCAATGTTTAACATTCGTTTCTGACTGATCTCGAGTTGGCAGCTCACTGCGAACATTCGGCTTTGGATTTTCGTGCTTCCCTCTTAATCTCTTGTTCTTTTTCTTCGCTCCCTTCCTTTCAGCACTGCTGAAGGCGCAAATACTGTGTGTCAGGTGCAGTACTAGGTGTTGAGAATGTGAATAAGAACGACAGGTAAATCATTACCAAACAAGAGGGGAGTGTAATTCTGAGGGGTGCAGGGAGTCCTGACGATCTGTCTAAGGAGGCGAGAGGAGGTGTGAGTGGTGCTTGAGTTCAGTGCTGAAGGAGACACTGCTGTGAGGAGGAGCTTGCTTGGGTGATGTCCCCACCAAGATGACCAGGATCAGAGTCATGGTCCGAATGGACTGGCTGGAAGGACTTTTGGTGTCGAACAGTTTGTGTTGGGGCAAGCAATTGGTAGTTGATGTCTTCACTTAGCCATCTCCATGGAGTGACTATTGGTGAAAAGTTGTTCTCAACCTTTGTTTTCTTGATTGTCAGGTGGGGTTATTTTATTGTTGTTTTTTTTTTGTTTTGTTTTTTCCCCTCCAACTTTTTTGTCAGATACACTGGTGTAGTTTGCAATAATTCACTCTGTAAGTCCGATCTATAAGACCAACATCTTAATATTTATGAGACAGGGCAGCCCCAAAGAATATTGAGAGGAAAAAGAACATGAATATTTTGATTTCCAGTGGGAACTCTAATATTTGACTCAGCAACTTTAAAAATTTGTTATATAGAAATTATATATATTTTTTTCCTATGGTAAAGGACATAAGTAATATCAAAACACAGTTGATAGAGTGAGAAAAATGACACATAAAGCAAAGTTCTAACATAACTGATAAACAGAGCAGCTGTACAAATTTGTAAGAAGACAAACATGGGAAAATGGTCAAAGGCTATAATATAACTAAGCAATTCAGAGAGAAGGAAATCCAGATGGTCAATAAACACCTGAAATGATGCTAATACTCAGAAAAATACTAATTAAAGCAAGAAGGACTCATTGTTCATCCATCAGATAGGCCAGCATTTAAGAGACAAACCATCCACTGTCTGTGAGGATGTCTAGCAGAAGGCATTTGTGATTTCTGATGAGTGATTTGCTAGATTGCTATAACCTTTGGGGGAATTAATATACCGGTACTGAAAATACATGTCCTCTGCCCCTATAAGCCTGTTGAGACACCCACCTACTGAAATGAAAAGACCAGTTGGTAAGGAGATAGCATCTAAGGCAGAGTATTTATTTCAACCTAGTTGCACAGCAACAAAAACGACCATCAGTAGGGAGATGAGTAGAATGCTGCATAGCTGTGGTTCTGTGTCTTTGTGTACTTTAAGGAATTAAATCTGTGTTGGTCCTGGAGGGACATTCCTGATGTGTTTTCATTAAGAAAAGCAAGTTACAGAGTAATGTGTAGAGCAGGATCCCATTAAAAATAAATAAATAAATAGCAATGTGCTGTATGTAAGTCTGAGGTGCGTGGAGGATGGTGGGCAGATACATACCAGGCAGTAAACACAGTAGGATGGGAGTGGAGGTGAGGGGAAACCAAACCTGTCCTTTATATGTCTTTGCATTGTTTGACTGCTACTTATTCCTAATACATCCTGCTTTTGTCATTTAAAATTTCACAAGTAAAACTTAAAATGTACAGCTGCCTGATGCCTGTGAGGTGGGGCGAGCTTCCCGCCTCCTCCCAGGGTGGTGGTGTCACACAGACACCAGAGTGGCATGACGGACAGCGCCTGCTACACCTGCTTTACACACACACCAGAGTGGCGTGACGGACAGCGCCTGCTACACCTGCTTTAGCCTCTGCGCTTTCAGGACCTAATGCTCATCCCTCCGCCCGTTTCTTACCTTAATTATCATTTATTTATCTCAGTTGTGTACTTGCCATGTCTATTGAGTCCTGCCCACCTCCCAAGTGATAGTGTGGTTTTGCCAGCTATGACCTCATTCCTCCCAGGCCGGCTGGCCAGCACCTTCTGGAATCATCCTCAGGTAGCCAGAAGGCCTGCCTGGAAGGTGCTCCTCGGAGGCCTGCTCTCCAAGAACAAACAAACCGGCCTCCTAGGGCATCTCAGCGGGCTCGGTGCCCGGGGTGGCGGCCATGCCAGCCAGGTGCACGGCCCTCGGTTAATGAGATGATCAGACACAGTCCCACGGCCGGGCTGACGCTGGAGATCTCTGGCTGGGAACCGACTCCTCTGCAATGAGCTCTACTGTTTCAGGTCCCGGGAGGGCTTTTCTCTTGAGAAGGTTTTATAGGCCCCCTCAGGCCCCCTGTGAATGTCTGTGTGTGAGTGTGTTTCGCTGTATGCTATGTGATGTCTTTCTGGATGTTAGGCTGCCTGAAGTCAGGGAGCTCCTCTTAACAATGTGCTCCCTGCCGCAAGGTGCTGTGGGCACAGGGGTGTGTTTGAGGACCCCAGGTTGTCCTGGGGCCGTGTTCCCAGACAGCAGGGGCCTGTCGCAGTAGGCCAGGTGGTGGGGATGGACCTCCTTTCTGCCAGCCCCCTCAACAGGATGGTACCCCTCAAAGTGTTGGGAACTCTGGAGCACCTGAGGGGAGGTGGGGAAGGAGAAGCTGATCCCCCTCCCCCTCTTCCAGGGACCACACAGAAAGCTCACCTGTTAAAGTGCTCATTTCAGTCCCTGTCTTTGCAAGCTGGAAGCAGAGAGTTGGGGAACCCTTGGTTTGACCATTTTTTTTCTGATTGGTGGCCCTGGCTGGTCCCCATGGCTTTCCTAGGGCCTTTGTCTGTCTCCACAACCCAGGGAGGTCAGATTCAGTTCAGGTTTCATGTGGTGATGAGAATATCACTCAGGGGATCTCAGGGCCCCACCAGAACTCAGTTTCAAGGGATTTCAGAGTCAGTGTGTGAAGTTCAGGAGATGCACAGAAATAGCAGCCATCGGCCTGCGAGTTCAGAGCGCAGAGCTCATCCAGTGTAGCCCCAAGGACTGCAGACTGAACCAGATTCACCTTGAACTGAATGAGCTGGTACAACATTGGCAGCCGCACCTTTTCCATGACACGCCTTTGCTCAACCTCTTTGTACCTTGTAGCCAAAAAGGGATGTCTCTGAAACAAGGTGAGCAAACCTGTTCCATGGCATCCAAAGAGCCCTGTTTGTGGATTTCTCCTTTTCTTTTATACCCACAGTTTCAGAGGGTTTAGCATAACCCAAGAATACGGGTTTGGGAATAAGGGAGCTAGCTTCTATTCCAAGCACTGCCACTGGCTTTCTGCGTTACCTTGGTGTAGGAGGTGGGGTGGAGGGAGAATTCTATCGGGATTGGCTGTCCCCCAGGGAACTTCTGCCTCTCTCACAGGGATGCTGGAGGATCAAGCCAACAACATCTGTCTTTACAGATGGGAGCTTTGTTTAATATTTAATTTTTAAAGGACTAAGAATAATAACAGCCCGTATAACCTACTTCCCTCGTTTGTTTTGTATGGCCCATTTTCACGAAGTTATTCTGTCAGGGCGATTTCCTTTATAAAGTTCCTTACTGCTGAGATTGTGTGGCCTGGTTATGAGCCATGAGTGTCAACATTGTGGAAATGGAATTTTTACCCGCTGGACCCATGCAGATTGATTTGATTCTGGGCTTAATAGAAATAGAGCCAGTGCACATGCAATACATTTCCAGAGGGCATGTTGTCTATAGTGCTGCGAGGAAACAAAGTCATTTCAGACAGTCTTTCTCCTTAAAGAATGTACAGTCCAGCAACAATTTTCTAAAGCTCCCAGGAGTTGCATATACGATATCATGGTCTTGAGTCTGAGGACTATCATGCTGACTGGTATCAATTGCTCTTTAGTTCACACTCTCTAAGTCAGGGCTGACCAACCTTTTGGCTTCCCTGGGCCACATTGGAAGAAGAATTGTCTTGGGCCACACATAAAATACACTAACACTAGTGACAGCTAATGGGCAAAAAAAAAAAAAAAAAAAAAGGGGGGGGTGTCTCAAAAATATATATAGTTTTAAGAAAGTTTATGAATTTGTATTGAGCTGCATTCAAAGCTGTTCTCGGCCATATGTGGCCTGCAGACTGTCTGTGGTTTGGACCAGCTTGCTGTAAGATATAGCGACAGGCATACTTATGAGATATTGTAGGTTCGATTCCAGACCACCATAATAAAGCGGATTATTGCAGTAAAGCAAGTGGTCAGCATTTTGCTGATGGAGGGTCTTGCCTTCCATTTTAAAAACTGCAACACCTGTGAGGCACGATAAAGTGAACTGCAATAAAACGAGGTGTGCCTGTACTAGCTTAGACTGGGGACCGTGGAAATCAACTCTGTACCAGAAAATTGCATGTGGAATGTTTATTGGGGTGAGCTTTCGGAAGATTCCTCTGAGGAAGTAAGGAAGCCGGAGGTGAGCCAAGGAGAGAGCTAGGTGCCCCCCTCGGAGGTTCAAGGGCAAGTCCCAGGGAGAGGTGTGGCTGTGAGCAGCCAGAGGCACGGTTCCCAGCAGCTAGGGGGTGGGAGTGTCCTCCCTGAAGAGAGCAGCTGACCAGAACACATGGTCTCCACTTACCCAGTGCTTTTGGTGTGCCATACCTTGGCTGCATTATTTCTAATTCATTCTAGACGTGAGGCAATTGAGAGGCAGAAAAGCTACGTCATTTACCTAATGTCGCACAGCTAATACAGGGTGGCCAGAGGGGTGGAGTGGAAGGTTCACTCTCAGCTTGCATTTCTCCTTTAACAACCCTATCATGGGACGGTACTGTGAAGATCATCCTTCCCATTTTACAGGCTGAGGAACTGAAATGCTCAAAGGTTAAGTGGTTTGTCCAAAATCACAGAACTAATTTTTGAGGCAAGGCCAGCGTTTTCTTACTTGACTACCATGTCTCACAGAGGTAACCTGTCCAGTGAGAGACACCCAGTTCTGGTTGGAGTGGACATCATGGCCCTCAGTGATGTATGAGCTACCAGCTCTCTCCCTGCTTCATTACCACGAACAGAGTCATGTCCTTGGTTGTGGGTGAAGGTCTTTGAAGTCGGGCAGATGTGGGTTTGAATCCTACTACTTGCACGCAACTGGACTTTTCTGAGCTGTTTCCTCATTCGGAAAATGGGGGTGCTAATGACAACTTCATTGGATCAGTAGGAGAACTAAAAGAAATCAAATGTGAGAAAACACTCAGCACCTTCTCCTCACCCCTTCGCCTCAGACAAAAGGGTTCAAGGCTGCACCAGGATTTCCTGAGGGCAGGTAACCTGAACACGACATTGGCGTTTTTGGTTCTGTGTTGCCTCATTTGCTTTCTTCTCACAGGGAGAAGAAGCGAGACTAAGTCTTCCAAGCAGGTTGCTCAGAATTCTAACCCTGGCCCGTTAGTCTAATCATAACACAGTTCTTCTTGGAAACAAACATAGCAACAGCAATTATCTCTCACTTTTAATGTCTAATTGGCTCTAAACGCATGCTTACTGAGTTATTTCCATCAACTGTGTGGAGCACTGTGCGTTTTGCTCATCTCAGTGTCCCCCTCTTGCAGCCTTTATTCAGGAAGAAGCCAATTAGGTGTGTTTGCCTTGTGGGTGCCCTGGAAGTCCCGGCCATTCCCAGTGAAGAGCTGCAACAATGTTGGGAGCCATCTGCTCCTCACTGTGCCACCACTCTCCCGCTGGTCTCTGGCCTGGACTCTTCAGGTAGTTCCTCTCTGAGGCCCCTTCCCCACTTGGTTTCCTCTCCTGGCTTCTGGAGTAATCTTGCCTTGGTCTCTGAGCCCTGCCTCAGTGTCCCCTCGTCTGCTTTCAACCTCGCAGCTCAGTGGCTTCTCCTCCTTTCCTCTTTAGCCTTTCACCCTGTAAGTCCTGCAGAGCAGCCAAGCCCTCCCGGCCAGTCTGTGTTAGGGTGTGAGGTGGGAGCCAGCAACCCACCCATATGCGCCTCCAGTGCTGTGTACTGACTGCCTATCAGGACCTATAAGTCCCCGGTGCCCTTCCCAGGAGCCCAGCTTGGGGCCACAGCCCACGCATGGAGCTGCTTCTTCCTTACCATTTCCTCTCATTGTGTTTTTCCAGCTCCCCGAAACTTAAATCCTGCAGGGCCAGACCTCAGCATCAGTTTGTCTATTGCCTGGTCATCCTGAGGGCAGGGGCGGGAGGAGGGGCTGTTCCGGTTGCTATGGCAGCACCCAGCTGAGATCACGAACCCACTTTATGCCCAGGAGAAACCAGTGTGGATCAATCTCACCCACTCCCTTCTCCTCCCTTTCCATCTCTCCCCACATCCTTCTGTCATCTCCTCCTCCCCACTCTACCTTGGGCTTTCTCCTTTTCAGAGTCTCGGATCTTTCGTTGGTTTTACTCCTGGATGCATCAGCGTAACAACTGAGGCTACTCGGCAGACTTACCAGCAGTTCTCAGTACTTGAGCGGGTAGCACAAAGCACTTGTTAAAACGCAGATTGCTGAGTGCTGACCATCATCCCTAGAGTTCTGATCTGAAGGTCCATGTTGGGACGCAAGAACCTGCATTTCCAAAAAGGTCCCGAATGGTACTGATGCTGGGGGCCAGGGCCACCCTTTGAGAATGACTATCCTAGACTGTTTGCGCATTTTGAATTTGTAATGGCTGGAATATTTCTTTACATTTTTGAGTCTAAATGATTTGATTAGGTAGCTCATCCATCCATTCATACAACAGTGTTTAATGAGCACCTACTCAGCTTTGTGCAGGCACTTGCTGTGCAAAACTGTCCTGCCAGAGTTCACGGATTTGTACAGGAGACAGACAAGTAAATATTATGTGATCAATATTATAATAACCTGCATATAGTAAGAGGTTAGACAGTAGGCACCAGTCTCCTAGCACAAGACAAGTAAAACATTTCGATGAGATGAATGTAAATAATGTTGCACTCATACCCTGGGTTGAGTAAGGGGTACTGAGCTTAAGTTGTTTTTTGTTTGTTTGTTTGTTTTAAGATTTATTGTTTTTAGAGAAGATGAAAGAGAAGAGGGGAGGGCCCAGAGTAGTCTCCACAGTTGTACATCATTAGTTGTGACATAGTTTCATTCCACACAGGTGGATGTGGGGCCACATGGGGCAGAGACCCACTGGGGCCTCCTGCATGGTAGGCGAGGACCTTCATTGCCATCCTGGCAGCTACCAGTTGCACTGCAGTTCAGCATGTGCACTGTCCAGAAAAAAATCCAGCCATAAAGACCTCTATTTTTTCATATTGCATGGCTGGATACTTTCTAGACAGCCCTTGTATAGTACTCATATCTGTTTCAAAGCATTTTTGAGATTAAATGTGCTAATATAGGCAAAATGTGCATAGTAATTGCTCCAAAAAATACTCTTATTAATATTTTGTGGCTTCCTGCTGAATTATCGGAGTTGACCTAGAGAAATGTTTACTTTCGAGACTAAATAAATTGCCCAGATTGAGCCCAGAGCAAGGTTTGGGGCTAGGTCTGAATGTGGAGGTTAGAGGATCCCAGAGCAAAGCCTGAAAAATTCCTGCAGCATCTGTCAGAGGAAGCAGTCCTCATGGGCGATTTGGAAATGAGTTACTCCAGGTGGGGAGTGAGAAAGGCCTGGGAAGGTGACCTTGTTGTTGTTATTACAGTAGACTCTCAGTTAACTGGCACTCACAGGGATTGATAGCTAGCTGCTGGATAAATGTACTAGACTCTCCATTGACTGGAACTTGAGCAACCAGCAAAATCTATGTTTGAGTTCTGGTTAACAGAGAATCTACTGTATTATTATTTTAGAGAGGATGAAGGGGCATTATTAGGACTGAGACTTAAAAACATTCCCAGCAGAGAAAACATCTCCACCCCTCAGAGCTTAATAGGGTAGAACTGAAAGTTGACTTGAGAGAGTTTCAGGCTTAGCTTGGACATTGAGAGAATCAGGCTTATCCTCCCTGAGAGGTATTTTCTCCTCTATCACCTCCTGCCCAAATGCCATGTGGCTGGTACCATCAGCATTACCTGGGTGTTTCTTAGGAATGCCCACCAGACAGAGACTGTACTTTTTGCTGCTTCCCCAGAGGGGCTGCCATGTCCCCTTTTAGATGCCACCCCCTTATCCTGAGAGATGTGGGTCTCTGTTCTTTCGAGATTAGGAAGTGCTCCCATACCTTTGGTTGGGGCCCTATAAGTCCACCTTCAAGTTGAGCATTGAGTCTGTTTTCTGCCTCCCAGCCTTACAGCTGAAACTGTAGCAGGATGAGATGGCAGACCTACCCATTTTGTTGCAATCCTTTCCTGAGCTCATCAGAGATAAGAGCATATAATAGAACCTTTCTTCTTCCGGAGAGGATTAAGGTATGAAGTCGTCTGGGGCACAACACACCTGGGAAGGGTTTACTATGTGATAATCGCTGATAACCCCGTCTAATCCTACAATGACTCTGCCCTCTTCCTGACGAAAAAGCCTTCTAGACATTTAATTAACTCTTTGAGAAATCCTCCTTCTCATCACCTTTTCTCTTCTGCTTGCCTTAGATTTAATCAGAGACATACATTCAGCTTATTAACTTATTCATTTATTCACTTAACAAACACTTGCTGAGCACCCACAGAGAGCTAAGTCAGGTTCAGGGGCAGATACATAGACAAACAAGGTCTACTCCTTGTTTTTGAGGGTTGTCAAGTCTTGTGGAGACCGACATACAAGTCAGCAGTGGTCATGGTCCTGAGTTAAGCAGTATGGTAGCCTTCAGTGCAGAGGGTGATGAGAGCGATCGCCCCGAGGGAGGTTTCCCGGTGAAGGTCACATTTAATCAGGGTCTTGCATAGAGGCTTTTCAGGTGGAGAAGGTATTGTAGGCCTTGGGGACAACATGAGCAGAAGCATAGTGATATGAAAGAACATGACATAAGAGGGAATTGTGAGTGGGGTGTGACTGTGTGAGCTGCTACACAGGGAATCAGAGACTGTAGGATGACTAGAGTAAGGTGACCAGATTTTAACATTGATAAAGCGGGACACCATTGACGGGGGGGGGGGGGGGGGTTCTTGATTAAAAATTTGGTCTATCTCCCGCCGCTCCTTAGCTTGTCATGCATTCTTTCCAAAAATCGGGACTTTTTTAAAATGCCGCGGATGCGGGACAAATTGTTAAAATTTGGGACTGTCCCACCAAAAGCAGGACGTCTGGTCACCTTAGACTAGCGAGGTCTAGCTGGGTCAGGATTTCTGGGAGATTTGACAAGGAGCAGCCATTGGAGGGCTTTAGCAGGTGAGAGTCAGGGCAGATGTGTTGGTTAGAAATGACAACTTTGCCCTGCTCTGAAGTCTGAAGCCAACTGTGGCGGGGAATCACTTGTCCCACTTTACTGGATCACCCTGGCAACAGAGTGTGTGTTGTGCTACCAGCCAGGGACCGTGCTGTGACAGCCTTTCAAGCTCATCGACGTCCAAGGCAGAGAAGATGCTGAGCTCAGTGTAGACATCAAAGCAGTTGAGACAGTGTAGCATTTAGACAGATTACAACATGTGATTGATTGTTCAGAAACTATTTCCTCTCCTGGCGTTGCTGTTGTAAGTATAGTTGACCTTCCACGTCCACAGGTTTTATATCCACAGATTCAGCCAACCTCAGATCAAAACTATTCCGTTAAAAATAAAAATCCCAAGCAAAATTTGAATTTGCTACATGCTGAGCACTACACTGAATCCATGTGAATGAAGTGATGTGTAGGCAGTCCCTGCTGTAGCCTCTGTGCAAATACAGGTCAAGTGCAAATACTGCACCACTCACTGTATCTAAGAGACTTGGGCATCTGAGGATTTTGCATCCATGGGGGCCGGGGGTGGGGGGTGGGGTAGGGGGTGGGGTGGGGGTATCAGGTGGGACAGGTCCTGGAACCAATGCCTTGCAGATACTGAAGGACTACTTTACCTACATTCATAGCTCTGTTCTCAAGTATGTTCCATGTTAAAACAACATTGTTATTTCTGTCCCCTCCCCCTGCACCTGCTACTCTACACATAGAACAACACAATGAATGTAGTATCTTAAGAAGAGGTCAAACCGGTTTGGGATTTGGGATTTACACTCTACTGACTGGACACTTGGGCAAGTCTCCCTAGCCTTTCTGAGCCTGGATTTTGTTGTTTGTTTTTACCATGTAAAATTACAATTGCCACCTCTCTTGCATGTGGTTGTGAAGATTAGATTTTATGCATATTATGCATTTGATGAACCTGGTTCCATATCAAGCATAGAGCACATGCTTAACGAGGGAAAGCCATGATTATTTTCCCTCCTTTCACTAGACCCTCAGTGTTTAAGTCACAGGAAAATATTTGGATAAAGATGTTTATGATCAGTTCTCTTAGTACTTCCAGAAATAAGTCTGATGGGGTTAATGTTGAAGCTGTCTCCCAACAGCCTGCATGCATTTTTGTATGAGTCAGCTATCGTCATTGATCTTTTCAACTGATACACTACAAAGAAAGGTGTGCAAAGAATGGTAGAAGCAAAATGGGATTCTTTCCAATTGTTCCTTTATTGGGGAAACAATGAACATTATTGTTTTATTTGTACTGTTTCAACCTGCCATGAACCCAAACTAATAGGAATGCTTACTGGAATGGACTTGGTGTACTATAGGGGAAAGACGAAGAGCCAATTTCTAAGCAGCAAAGTGAACAAGACAGGAGAAATCAAGAGATCAAAAAAAGAGGAGGCTTTGGAGGAGTGGTGGAGTTGGAAGCTGAACATCAGAGTCCACGAGAGAGAAGCAGACTGAGATCATGGGTCTGAGGGGGAAGGCACCCCATATCTGTTGTCTGATGTAAGCACCTACGCAAATAGGAATTCCTCCTCAGTGTCCTCGACAGATGGTCACCTGGCACAGTGAATCTCACTTCTTTTCACATGGCACACACACAAAATAATTTGTGTAACAGAAAAACAAAATTGGGTAACACTGGGGCAAAAGGCTGAGGCTGCTCACAAGTGGAGGTCACCAGCCAGGAGACTCCGGCCATACCAGACTCTGCCCCTGGCTGTCAGAGGTGGGTGAAGAGGCTTCTTGGGCACACCTGTAGCCCAGTGCACTTTGAGACCCTGATGCTGCAGGACCAGAGTGGGGAGCCTCCCCCATGTACTTTCAGCCCCCCAGGTGATCAATTGGCACGTAGGAGGGGGCATTTCCGTATCGCCATCATTAGTACTGATGCAGATTTATTGATTGTGGTTTTCAGAGATTAGTCTGGGGTTCTGAAGATGCACAATCTTAGAAAACATTGCTGCTTGTTTTCAAGTCATCCTTACTGAGGACTATGAGTGCTTCCTTTGGCCACGCAGTAAATGAAAGTAGCTGGCCTGGGACTCCCTCCAGTATTAGTAGAGTGAGTATGGAAACAAAAGGTGCAGTTCTGTCTGAGAAACATGCAACCCCAGTGGGAGGACAGGACCAATTCATGAAAGAGATAGAAGACACGTAAAGAAGGTCTGTAAGTCAGTCCACCTAAAACCCCAATGTTTTGTTCTCTGTGATAGGGGTTTATACTCAGACCTTGGCCTCCTCATGGGACACCAAGGCCCTTAAGGATCGTTTTCCTTTCTCATTCATCTTGTGCAGAGCACACACTTGGAAGTTGGAATGAGTGTGTGTGCTGCTGTGGGGTGTGCCTGAGTGCTGGGGGAGTTCTGGAGTGAAGTGGAGTGTGTGCTTAGGGGAAGCTGTGGAGAGGCTGAGCAGTGTTTTCCATGTGAGGGAGCTCGTGGTATGGCAGAGGGAGGGAGATGAGGAGAGGGAAGAAGGAATTGCTCTGTTCAAGCAGGCATCGAGGCCACCATTCAGGCGCCTCCACCACCCTCCTTGTCTTGCCTGCCTTTGCCAACAGCAACTCTTTGCGGCCTCCCCATTCCCACCCCTTTCACTCTCCTTGGACTCGCTTCCTCCATTGATTGGCCCGTCTAAACCTCCTCTTACAAGTCCAGGCGAAGGTCCAGCCCCAGGAAGCGCCCCCTGACAGCTCTAGCCTCACTCTGTTCATTAAATCGGATAATGATGTTCACAGATCTGAATTCCATGCTTTGAACCTTTAGAAGAAGTGGGAGACTTCATCAAAAAGGTCTTCCACTTAGAGGTAGCTTCCAAATGAGGTCATGAGGCTAGACTAATGATATACAGAACAGCTAGAGGGAACAGTTTATCCTGGGACTAACTCTAGACCCACGCTGCGGAATGGCAGGGCTGTGCAGAGTGGCCGGGGGCCAGGGGCCTTGCATCTTAGCTCTGTTTATATAGCCAACTAGTGGAGAAATTTCCAGCAGTCACTTAGCGTTTGACCCTCCATTCTTCATAAAATGTGAGGTTTGTACAAGATGCCCTGATTCATTTTAGCTCCATAATCTGCAAGAGAAGGAAGGCTAGAGTACTCACACTCGGCTGAATGGAAAATAGTAATTGGTTAGCTGGAGAGGGTAGGGACCCGTGCAGAAGCAATAAATGATGGTAGTTAGAAGGACTGGTTCTCGAGGGCCATGAGATTGACTGGAGAACCAGCTAGTTAGTGGTTCAGGACCTGTTGGCCTGGCATTATCAGCACAGTCTTTCTAGAATACAGCAAACCCTGCATAAAGCCTTCCAGCGTAGAGGGTCTATCAGCCTCCTTGTAGCCTTTGTCCCTGGACCTCAAAGAAGGGTCTTCTGAGGCTCCTCTGGTCTGTCGTTTTCTGTGCTGTTTCTGGTGCCTGACTTTCCAGAAAGTATGGCAAGTCTCTCACCAGCAAGACGTGTAGAGCGGGGGAAGGGTGACGCATGTCCGCTGGTCATCAGAGGACGTGGCCTCTTTAATTTCTCTGCAAGTCTATCACGTTGGCCAACCCGCCTACAGTGGTACCAGAGCAGCACACTCACCTTGTCCCAGAGCAAAACGGCAGCCCCGCTGGGGCGGCTCACTGGAGGTCCACTGTCTTGGCTTCCGGTAACCCCGGAATGCCAGCACCCCACCCCCGCCCCGCCCCCTGGGCTGCAGTGGAAGTGCATGGGGACCTACTCTTTGACCATTTTTCTAATACACTTTGTTT
This sequence comes from Craseonycteris thonglongyai, assembly GCA_004027555.1. Taxonomy (NCBI): domain Eukaryota; kingdom Metazoa; phylum Chordata; class Mammalia; order Chiroptera; family Craseonycteridae; genus Craseonycteris; species Craseonycteris thonglongyai. The sequence continues at coordinate 25,130 of PVKE010004812.1, forward strand.
TCTCTGATCATAAAAACAAACAAAAATTACTTTTTATTGTAGAAAAGTGGCAAAATACAGAAAAGTATACAAAGACTGAAAAAAAACCCAGCTAATTTCTACAACCTCACTTATCACTATTAACATTTTTCACTATTTTGACTAAAAAAGGATTTTCTTAAAATTCACACATAACCCTGGATTATTTAAATAAGTGATACCATTTTATTTGGGGGGAATCCTCCCCTAGAAGCTGTGGAGGATGCTTTGAAGAGACCTGGGACTAAACCAGAAGGGGAGAGTCCAGGACTCTGAAGAAATCGACCTCTGTGGTTCTGGAATGTGGCCCCACATCTGCTCAAGGTCACTTCGCTTGTTTGGGCCTCAGTCTCCTCTTCTATCAAATGTCGGGCTGGGTAGCATGTCCTCATACTCTGCCAAGACCATGGCTAGACCACAGGACTTTAATTGCGCAGTGGTTGTCGTGTACACTGTACCTGTGCCCCTTTCTGAAAATGTGGGTGTGGTCAGAGGAGTACAAGTGGCTCTGTCTTTAGAAACACCGTCTCCCTATGTGATGAGAGGTGGGGCGTTGCCTGCTTTGAAGGCTGGTCAGAACCCTGATGAGAAAGGGACTTCATGCTTAAAGTTAGGTTTCTGCGGGTACAGAATCTTGTAGCAATGATTTATTGAGGGGCTGTTCTCAGGAGAAACTTGTAAGGATATGAAGGAAGCAGGTTAAGTCAGGGGAAATACCCGACAGAGCTATAGTTTCAAAAGTCAGCCTCAGCCTGTCCCACCGGCAGATCCTGAGTGTGCACTGGACCCCAGAGGTCATCCCACCCAGAGACAAGGGGGCTGGGTCATGGGTATCCCTGCATCAGCTAGCTAGTGGGGACAGGTCACTTCCCCAGCCCCCCTGACCCAGGGGCAGGCATAAACTCCCAGGTGAGCTGGGGGCAGACTTCCAAAAAAGGTACAGGCGTGAGCCCTAAGCGCCTAACACGCGGAGCTGCTAGGGGAGGAGTGCACCTGCTGCTGAAGAGGACCTGAGTGGGGGCAGCCCGGGCTGCCTCTTCCAGCTGGTGACAGCTGGCCAGGGACGGGGCAGGAGGCAGGTGGGCGAGGGCTGTTCGGACTGAGTTCTGGAGCCAGTGTGAGCCCTGAGCAAAGAGGGGACATGGGGGTAGCTCTGAGTTCATGAGGCGCTTTCTCCATTGGGCCGAGGGCACTGGCAGCTCTAGAAGTCAGGGTCCTGTGCTGTTTGAGGAGGGGATGCGGTACCTAGGAAGGATCCTGAGGGCAGCACTGGGGCATATGTTTCAGTCTAACACCTACACTGGGGTCCGGGCGCTGCTATTGCAGAGTGGTAGGGGTTCACCACCTTTTCCCTCTATGTCTCCCACCTCTTGGCACTTCTTAACCTTTTCCTCCTCTTTCTTTCACCTCCACGTAAACCTTTCCTCTGCCTTTCTGGCCTCTGCTGTCTCAGCCAAGGTAGTTCCTTAGAGTTGTCTGGGATTCTCTCCTCCAAAAGCTTCGGTGAGTTCTCTCCTGGCCGCCTGGACGTGGCCAGGTGTACCTGCACGTCGGTACCCTCACCACAGCCTAGTGGTCCACATGTTTGTGTGTTCGATCCTTTAATGCAGGTTTCCCCATTACACACTGTTTCTCGGGGGCCCCCACCTGAGACTGTTGGCTCCTCATTTATCCCCAACACCTAGCGCAGTATCTGCCACCAGCATGCGGTCCACACATTTGTTGCACATACTATGGTGTTCAGCCCCTCCGAGCCGGGAAGCAGCTGTCATATCAGTGCTGGAGTGACGTGGGAGCCAAGAGGGAGCAAGTCAGGGGGTAAGTTCCGGATGCCTGGGCGCTGCCCATAGGGCAGGCCTTAGCAGCTGAGCCGCTCTTCGGCCTCTGCCCCTTCCCACTCCTCTCGTGTCCCTTCTGACTCTTCTCTCTCTCGGGGGTCAGCAGAGGCCTCACAGAGATGGCTTTGCCGACATGAGTGGCCAGGCCTTTGCGGCAGCCTGGGAGCTGCTCCCTGGGCCCGAGTTTGGCGGGTAATTCCAAGCTCTGCCTCTGACCTGGAGCCTCGAGGCCAGCGTTCCTCAACCAAAAGCGGCTTTTGCCCTGCCTCTCACCCCAGGACATCTGACAGTACTGGAGACACTCGGGTGTCACATTGTGCAGAGGGGCTTGGGGGACAGGGATGCTACTGGTACCTAGTGGGTAGGAGCCAGGGATCCTGCTAATGTGCTGCCCCCCACAGCCCCCCACCATGGAGAGCTATCCAGCCCAAGATGCCTGGGGAGCCCTGGCTGGGAAACCTTGCTCAGTCATCCCCAGCCTTGCCAGCAGGTGCTGCCCCCACCTCCGCCCCCACCCCCACCCCCACCCCTTTCTTTTTCCTGAAGGGACCCTGGAATCAGTATCCCAACTAGCTCAGCTGCCCCGCAGTTGTGTGTAACTCAGCCTCCCTAGTCGGAGCTGCTCTGAGGGGCATGTATACATAAGGGGCCCTTGTGCGCATTCTCCGTGGAGCCCTGTGGAACTTTCAGAGACCTGTTTCCAAGGATGGGGGGCCTGTAGCCTCAGGTCAGAACCATGGGACCCCTTCTTCTGGGTATCTTTATCCCTATCTTTCTCTTCAGTCCTGCCCCCCACTTTCTACCAGCTCTGCTGACCCCCCAAGATTAATGTGATAATTGGCATGTGTGCCTGTTTACACAGGGAGTGGGTGCAACTCACCACCCGCAAGCAGGCAGGTTCCCACAGAACACATTCCCACAGTGACAGGACTGACTCCCGCTGAGTTCTCCTGTGCAGGTGCACTGCCACCCCTGGCTGCTCTCTGTCATCACCCCCGTCATGTGCATGTGTGTGTCACTCAGGGAATCAGCAGGTGAGAACAATGGAGAGCAGCCAGCCTGCCAGTCTAGGGGCTTGGCTGGTCAGGTGGGAGGAGAATTAGCCCCTTAAATGAAGAGGGCATTGCCCCCAAAGCATAGCACCATTCTGTAATGCCTGGCACCCCCCGGGGGGGGGTGGTGTTCCGTGAAAGCCGTGGAAGGAGGAGGCTGGTGCTCCGTGTAGCCTTGGCAGGGAGGGGCCTGGTTTACACTGCGCTGCTCCACAGCAGATGCTGGGCAGGGAAGGGGTCACTGTGAGACTCTCCTGGGACCAGAATCCCATGGAACATGTTAGGAAAGCTGTGGGTCTCCTTTCCCAGGGTCTTGTTCAAGGACCTTAGCATGGCTGTCCCATTTCTGAAGGAAGAGTGACTAAGGCAGATCCAGTGTGATGATCCTACATGCAAGCTGCTGTCAGATGCACAGAGGCAGAGGGGCCCAGGGGAGAAAGAGGAAGAAGGAGAAATTCTCCCCCACAGAGGCAGCCCTCCCCACACCCACCTCCTGCTCTCACACACATGCACAAGCACACACATGCACATCCCAAGGGAAAGCAGTCACAGCTCTGGCTGAACTTCCTGTCATTTCGAGTTCCCACCTCACGTGGGACCAGGGCACTGGCTGCCTTGGGAGTTGACAATTGCTTTCTTCTCTGTTACTCTCAGGAGACACTTGAGTAGTTGTCTCTCCTACACTGGACAATTTCAAGGTGTTAACAAGATGAATCAGAAGGAGATTGAAGCTGTAATTTGCATCAGAAAGTACCTTGTCCTCCTGGAGGAGGGAACTGGGGGTCTTCTGCTTGTGGCTTCCTTCTGAGGCTGTTGGTCTTGGGAGGGAGGAGCCATATATGAGGTGACAGGCACATGAAGTGAGGGTGAGGCCACCTGGGGAGGAAGGATGGGAGAGGAGGAAGGGAAAGGGAAGTGTAGAGAGGGTGCGGCAAGTCTATTAAAAGGTTTGTGAATAATCTTGGGAGCTGTCAGGCTGCTTTCTCCAGAACAGCCTTTTAAACTGTTGATCATCTTTAACACCCCCCAAGGGCACAGGGCCTTGGTGCTGGAGTCCTCTCTGATTTTCTCCTTCTCTTCCCTTCTTCTTTTGTCCATCCAACAGGCCCCAGTGCCACCCAATGCCATAGTGGGTGGCTTTTTTTATTTTTATTTTTTAAGGAATTCAGTTAGAGCTTCATATACTGGAAGGAGAATATCAGAATGATTTTGGGGGCCGGGATTTGAAACCTGGAAATGATCTTGTACACATTGTGGTTTATTGATTAATTGAGCAGCTATCTGTGCCAAACACTTTGGTAGGTGCAGGTACAGAAATGAGCAGACATGTAAGGTTCTTGCTTTATTGTCAGTAGTTTAAATGCAGAAGTGAAGCATTCTTACAAAACACTGAATAAAAAGATCCTGTTTATCATCTGTATTTTGTAGAATTGGAAAGCACATGCCAGACTCTGGGCCAATGAGAGGAATCTATTCACTTCTGTTTTCACAGGCTATATTTCTGATACAATGGGCTCTCTTTGAGAAAGGGGTTTCATCGTCAAGGAACTGTAGAAAATGATGGAATAAACAAAGTTAATGGTTCTTTATTGTGGGTCTTCTCATGGGCAAATGGGAAAATATAATTTGCTGTGTCTCCCAAGTTTCTTTGGCTACAGAAGCTCATTTGCCCCAGAACACATGAGCATCTTACAGATCTCTAGGAATGAGAACACAACTCGGGGAATGCTCTATGCTATGGCATCGCTGATGAATGGTCACCCAACTGAAATTGCTTATGTTCTCCTCAAACTGTAGCTCCTGGGCCCAGAGACACCTCAGAGGTCACAATTTCATCATCATCACCATTCAAGCACTAGCTAATGTTCATTGGCACCTAAGCCCTGCTCTGGGTGCTGGGAGCAGACTTCGTCCTTGCTGACAAGGACCACTGAGGGGTGGGGACTAGCTAAGCCAGAGTGTGAATGAAACTTGGTGATCTGGACCACTGGCAAACCATCCAGGCTCACAAGTCTTTACAAAATGTTGCATTTGAACAAAAACAAAAAACAAGAAATCCCAAAAATGTTGCATTTGTAATCACAAGTAAAGATATAGAGCAGGCTGTACGAGGATCAGCCAGTCCATCTTTCAGCCCACAGGGAGGCCCGTGGCTCAGCTGTCTCAGAAGTTTACTGTGTGTCTGTTAAAACCCCTGCAGCACTTGCCATTTAGTTTTTCCTCATGTTTGAATCGGGCAGTTTTCTTTGAAGTCTGGCCCACATCTTCCCCGCTTGCGTTTAACTGACCAGACATGGTTGCCCCAAAGAATTAGATCTTACACACTGAAATTGGCAGGTCCCTGGTTTGGCCCATCCCGTTGAGAAGTTGTTTGTGTCTAACTTTTATTCTGCTTCATTAGCAATCACATTTCTCTGAGCAGGATAGGGGCAAGCCAGAAGGCACAAGTTTGACAAAAGAAGTTGCCTCAAAAGCTCTTTTTAATGGAAAAATCTACCATATAGTGATGGTTTCCCTAGCCAATGGGAGGTGATAGTCTGCAGGCTGACATATTGGAGTGGGAAGCAGAAAGAAAATGAAAGAATTGGGGAGAAAAACAAGATAGAATGTCATAGAAGTCCACAGAAAACATAAGGACAATGAACCAAAATATGTTTGCAAAATCTGGTAGCGAGATGGAGAGAAGGCAAATCACAGGGACAAGAAATTCTGCGTTCAGATCTTCACTTTACTAATTTAGCATGTGAATTTTGGACATGACACTTTGGTGACCTTGTTTCTCCAGTGAGTTGGGGATAACATCTTTCTAGAAATTGAGTTTCAATTGAGTATTAACGCTTGCATGTGGCAGGAGGAGGGGGAGTAGAATTCAAAGCCTTGCATATGTAAATTGCAAGTCAAAGAGACCATTTTGAAAGATTCGGGGTTGATATGGGGAGGGACAGTCCAGATGAAGCTTAGTTGACAGCCTCAAGGGGTTAGAGAGGACTTTTCAAAAGCTCCCAAACTCTTGTCTCAAGGTCCTAAAAAAGACATCCTGCTTCTTTTGGCTAGATCGTATGGAATAAGGCTCCCTCAGCCCCTACCCTTCAAGGACTTTGTATCTAACTTGTGGTATAAGAATCTGGAATGTGGATACTCATGCGCTTTTCAGGTCACTGTGTTAGCATTAGAGAGCAAGGAACCCCTGTTCAAATCCAGATTTATTCCTGTTCTACCCAGAGCCTTGCTGAGGCCAGGCCTGGACCAGCTCTCTACCATGTGACTGTGATGGAAGAAAGCAAGCCAGAGCCCAGGGAGCCAGAGGTCAGGGCAAGGACTGAGCAGCATGGGGGCGGTGCCCATTTCTCCCAAGCAACTCTGTCAGGGCCTTGGCCAGCGTCTGTGCGATAGAACGGCGGACAGGACTTACCTCTGTCTTTTTGAGACTCTGTCCGATTTGGAATGCAAAAGCTTAGAACCCTGATCACCAAAACTAAAATCAGCGATTTTTGGGTGATCATGGAAAAGTATTTGACTTCTCTAAGCTTAGTTCTCTCAGAGGGTGTTAGATATTTCTGACTTAGGATGTTACAGGAGGCTGCTGGAATGTTCTTCACTATGTGTATAGTGAGTATATAGTAGATAGAGAATGAGGTAAGCCAGGGTAGCACCAAGCTGGGAGTGGAGCAAGGTAATGAATAATTGTATTGCACTGTGTTACATTATCCTTTGTGTGAAGCTGCAGGAATAGAGGCCTGCAACTGGCAGATGGTGTTGAAGTATTGAAGAAACATTTTCTTTCTTTCAGACCAATGATGCCTTAGGAGCCACCTGGAATTGGCTGTACTTCATCCCCCTCATCATCATCGGATCCTTCTTTGTTCTCAACCTAGTCCTGGGAGTACTTTCCGGGTAAGCCATGTGCTTTTCTTCCTCTTAACCTCTTTCTAACTGTAAGCTAATGCTCCTGACTCACTCCTGTAAGCTTCATTTAGGAGACATTTACTGAGTAGCCACTTTGTGTGCCCAATGTTGTTCTAGATGCTGGGAAGGCAGTAGTGAACCGTCATTCCAATCATCTGTATTATCTTTAGGAATTAAAAAATCTTTAGATCAGGTACAACATTGAACACAGTATCTGCTGAGAGTTCATTTCCATCCTTTCCTTGAATCACTCAACAGTCATAAACGTTGTGTGCCAACTCTGTGCTGGTTGTTAGGGACATAAAGTTGAATAAGGTACAGGTTTTACCCTCAAAAGTTTCTTACTCTGTCGTGTATTGGACATCAGAGCCCATATTTGTGGCTTGGATCAGTGTTAGGCTGACCAGACATCCCATTTTAAATGGGACAGAAAACAATGGTACTGTCCCGTTTCAAGTGGTACATATGATCAGCCTAGGACTCCTTGAATTTAGCCCAGTGACACTAGGATGACCATATGTATCAGATGAAATGGGACAGTGCCATCATTTCCCATCCCATTTAAAACGGTACATCTGGTCAGCTTAATAAGGGTATATCAGTCAGCAAGTACTCAATGTCCATTGCCCTGCTAAGCATTTCAGGGAGCTCATGGACTATTAGGCCCGGTTCCTGCCTTTAAGAAACTTACCGTTTGAGGAGAGGGCAAACACGAGAAACACTTAGGGACTAAGAGTTGTTTTACTGATATAAGATACAGATCGTTTGTTTTGGGGAAAGAATAAACCTGTATTGTCTGTAGTTATCAGAGATGGTTTTGCGAAGTATTGAGATTTTGCTTGGGATAGAAAAATAAAATATGTATTAATGAGCAGGGGCTTGCTGCTGGATGCACATAGAAGTGCTGGCTTTTGAGAAAAGGAAAAAACAGAAAACAAAACAAAATGTATTGTGTGGTCGACCAACGAGGAGATAGGAGCCAGGCTCAAATCTGTCTCCTGATCCAGGGTTAGATTAAGAGGTTTCAGCACCGGTTTTCCCTGGACAGCGGACTCCTCTCTTCTGAAAGGGTTCCAAAGTTCAGGCTCTGGTCTTTTCCTAGTCCTTTGGTTCTGTGGAGAGAGCAATTAAGAGTTCATGGATGTTACTTGTAAGTGGTGTAACGTAGGTTTACACTGTGGTTCCAGGGCTTGTTAGAAACTGGTTAGAAATAGGATAAAACCAATGTGAGCTGGTTCTGCCATCACATACTCACATGTAATAAGACTAAATAGAAAGTACAGGAGTAAACATACAAATGTAGTATGTTCTCTACATCGCTTAAGTGTCATCCAAGTTCACATTGTTGACGCTGGATTTTAAGATGCCCTTTATGCTGCTCTAACTGCCTTGAGCGGATAGGAGAAGATAATTGTGGTGAGGGGAAGGGAATGTCAGAGACCAAAATCTTAGGTTCCCCCGTGGGACGTCTTTAAGCAATATCCAAAATTGAAAAAGAAATAGCAGTTGTGTAAGTCTAGTATTTAGAAAATTGGAAATGAACACCAACAGGTAAAAGAATGATAAGTGCTTGCCACTTGGGAGTGCGATTCAGAGGTGGGGAAGGAGGTGAGGCATTGAGCTGCTAGATTTTTTTTATAAGTCTTTTTTAAAGTATTTGAATTTAAAACTTAACATGCATTACTTTAAGAAAAATAGAAATTAAATTTTCAAGTAAAAGTTACATACACAGAAAAGTAGGACAAATATAGTCACTAACATCGTCTATAATATATATGGTACCAGATAGGCTACTTGACTTATTGGGGTGACCAATTCAATTCATAAGGTCTATATAAACAAATGTTTTATCACCATGTACATCAGATGTATTGGGGTGATCAATTTGTAAGGTCTGTATAAACCTAATGTCTTATTGCTGTGTGCAACTGAAACCAATATAATATTGTACTGAATGTCCATTATACTTGAAAAACAATTTTAAGTGTAAGGTGAATGGACTATATAAGACCATTCGTCTAGTGTCTGTGGAGGAAGGACCAGCCTGGGGAGAGGCCAGATTCAGTAAGATGAAGGAGGAAACAACCCTAGTTACCCAACTGCATGATACTAAGAGCTTACGGCGACTTATGAAAGGGTGATGCAGGAAAAACAGGAGATGGTGTGAAGGAGGTTTTAGCAGTGTGTATTTTGAGTGGAGAGTCAGAAAACATTATGGAATTTGTCACATATTTACTCGTTCACGGAGCACTTATTGGCACCCTTCATGCTCAAACACTTCTCTAGGTACTTCTCTCCACATTGCCTGAACCTGCAACTCCAGTGCTCTCCCTCAGGGACTGCAGAGGGGGCCTGGCTGTAGACCCCTTTCTGTATTTTTACGGGAGGAATAAGCTCTTATTGGTGTGATCTTCTCTGATGTTCTTTATCCTCACTTATTTTCTAAGTGTGTCCATGTTTCAGTTTAGAAAATTCAAGTCCAGAGCCTTACTGTTTGAAGAGTGAGAAAAGTAGGTGATGTGCTAATAAGCCATTGGTATTCCGCATGGGTTTGAGATGTCCCTTCCCTGCCCTAGCAATGGGACAGAGCCCTGCCTGATCGGACAGGTCCTTGTGTCTGACCATCTCCACGCTGGTGGCCTCTATGGTTTGGAATTACGTCCTTTAATTCTCCTACATCGTCCTCCAGATGGGAAGGCGTGGCACCTCAGGAGAAGCATCTGACTGGCATCTGACAGTCGTGGGTGAGAGAGCCTAACCCGGCCACTTACTAGCATTGCGCCTGCTCCCTCCTCTACAAAATGGGGTAGCAAGCTTTCTCTCACAGGCAGAGGCCTAGCCCCGGGTCTGGCATGGAGGAGCCATTCATCCTTAAACCCGCCGTGATAATACTGATGCTCATTTGCTCCACCTGTTGAATCCGAGTGGCTGTCATCGGAGTAGCAGACTGTGATGTTGGGTTGGAACCAGTCATGAGGCCATCAGCGTCTCTTTGACTGGGAGACGCCCTCCTCAGTCTGGGAGAGGAGACAGAGCTAAGAGGGCCTGTACCTCCCTAACACTCTGGAGACATGTAGGATATGACAACCGCCGCCGGCAACCGCTGGTGTGAATACATTCTGACGTGTAACGGAGTGCCAGTGATAGGGGCCTGGCAGACTGGGCCTGAACCATGTCCCGGTTTCTTTCTCACGTTCTGATGCTCCGCATGTACAGGGAGGGGTTGTCACTGCTGTCTGCAGAGGTTTCTGCAGCGGCTCGGTCTGTCACAGGGCCATAGGCGCTCTCTTCTGCTTGGCCTGGCTCCCCCGGTCTTGGGGGGGGGGGGGCTTTCTCCTTGGAGTGAGGCTTTGGTTGGTAGTTGCACCCGGAAGCCAGGGGAACGCTCTGAACGTTCTCTCCCGAGAACATGTTCCCAGTGAGCCTAGGCTCAGTTTGAGCCTGGGTGCTCCTAGAGCAGAGGGAAGGCACTGGAAGGAGGCACCTCTGTGTTGGGCAGGCGACGAGGAGTCAAGTGAGAGGGGATGGGCAGCCTACACTGGATTCCCAGTGTGGAAGTGGCCCTGGCACCCACCCCGGGGGCCTGAGCGTTGGCAGGAGGAGGGCTGTGAGGTGTGTTTGTCAGCTTCAGTGTATTTAAAGAGGAAGTGCGGACACAAGCATCGTGACATTTTCACTGGTCTCAGAGGAAATAGGACTTGATGAAAACCATTAGCTTGGGCTTGAAGAGAAGCAGAGCTTCCTGTCTCCATGGAAACTAACCATGGCTACACAAGCACTTCCTGAAGTGTGTCAGGGGCCATAGGGCAGAAGGCTCACACAGACAGATGACCCAGAGCTGTCCCACCACCACTATCCACGGCTCCCAGGGCTTCTGGAAGAAGGGAGGTGAGTGTGGGGAGCACTTACACTATGCCAAAACTGCGACAGGGACAGCCAGGCCAGGGACTCCTTACAAAAGCACCCAGGGAGCAATGGGAAGCCTCACGCTTGAAAAGCACGCCATAGTTTTCAAGGCACCTTTGCTTCCCTGATGGTTTTTTCTCTGTGTAACAACTCTGTGCAGTAGGGAGACTATCTTTATTTGCACATGGGAGGAGGGGGCTGACCGGTACTAATCTCCAAGCAGTCACTGCGTGAGGCAGGACCAGAGGTTACAATTTCTTACCTCCTGGTTAGGTACTTACTTTCATATGCCAGGCGGCCTCCATTCGGGGATATTGGCACTGAAGGTGGCACAACTTGAGAAAGTCATCCAAGGGTTAACCTAGAATATCATCCTGATGAAACAGATTTGGGTATGAGTTTTCATCTGTACACACACTGATGCACATACTTAGTCACACCCACTGGTGTTCCTGTACACAACGTGACCCGCTACATACCAGGTAGAAGATGCCACGATCCACCTTCAAGGTCTGTTGCCCTGAGGACTTACAGGGAGTGGTGAACTATTCATGTTAAAAAGAGAATTACGGTATTCTGTTTGCATCTCTTGAATGAGTGGAGTGGGTCCTATAAAAGGCAAGATGATAGTAGGTCTTGCCACCAACTTATTTTCTGAGTGCGTTTGACAGTTCAGTGCAACTCAGCAAACATTTATTGAGTGTTTACTATGTATAAAGCCCCTTGCTAGGCTCTGAGATTACAAAGATGAATAAATCAAAGAGACTGTGTTTTAAGGAAACCATTCACGATACATGTAATCGAATCTAAGCTCAAATACAGCCAGCATTCTAGCCCTGCCAAAAGCTAGTTATTTAATATTCATAGATGTCACATTTATTTATGATTCATATGTGGCACATATTTTGGGTGCTTACTGTCTTACAAGTCATAGCTGAGGATACAAAAATGAACAGGAGTTAGGTCCTGTGTATAAGGAAGAGACTAACAAGTGCACCTTCAATATTCAACCTTGGATCTCCTGTGTCACCTGCCCTTGCTTTCCTCTGGATATTAGGAAGCAGTGCCTGAGCACTTCCCAGGCCTGACTTGAGACAGATGGCTCGTAGGGGACGCTGGGATAGCTCAGCAGGCTGAGTGCTTGCCTTACAACTGTGAGGTCCAGGGATTGAACCTGGTCCCGGCCCGTGCAAACCTATATGCTGAACTGCAGTTAAACTGGTTCCTGCCAGGATAGCACGGTGGCAAAGGTTCTTACCTCCCATGTGGGAGGCCCCCAGTTCAGTTTCTATCCTGGACGGCCCCACATCCACCTGTGTGGAATGAAACTGTGTTACAACTAATGATGTACAACTGTGGAGACTGCTCTGGGCTCTTTCCCCTCCTCTTTCTTTCTCTCTCACCTATCAAAAACAGTAAAATAAATCTTAAAAAAATAAAAAGGAAGAAATGGCTGGTAGTCTCAAGAAGGAAATTATTCATGCCCTGCTCAGTGGTCCAGATGGGCTCTCAGGGGTTGGCGGGTATTCGTTGGATGTGTGTCGGGTCTTCCTGAGGCAGGCTGACATCGCAGGGGGCTGGCTAAGATGAGTGTGTGTGTGAACTACCTAGTAATTCTCCTGTCAGGATTCTGACACCAGACTCAACGGGTAGAAATTCAGTCATTCACTCGGCTCACAGTTACTGAGCACTTGCTCCGTGTCACCTGCTGCTGGGGGCTGCTACCCTTGAGGAGCTTGTTGTAGTCTAGACCAGGAACAGGACAAGTGGCCATGTGAGTTAGAAGGGGGCACGGAGCAGCAAGGCCAACTCAAGGAGATGACATGGATGTGTGCCTTTGTGGCGTGGTAGCCAGAAGAAGGGAGGAGGGCATTCCGGCAGGTAGGTGGTTAAGAAGGTATAAAAGGCCACGCTTGGGGAAGCCGGGATGGCTCAGTGGGCTAGGGGGAGCGAGGATCGAATCCCGGCCCCAGCCCATGCGGACCCATATGCTGAACTGGGGAGTTCCCCCAGTTCAGTTCTCTCTCTGTCTCTGTATCTGTATCTCTCTCTCTCTCTCTGTCAAAAACAATAAAAATAAATAAATAAATAAATAAAAGGCCATGCTGAGTGACGTGAGTGAAGCCCACCAGGGAAGTGGAGGAGAGGAAACTAGGGGCAAATGTTCATCCGAAAGTGCTCATCTATGGGCTAAGCTGTTGAGTTGAACCTGTGTAGTCATATGTCTCCTAACATCCTCATGCCTTGTTCACATGCTCAATAAATAGATACTGAACTGGAGGGAAGCCCAGTAACAGTGGGCCCCTCGTGTGATCTCCTACAGGATAGTATTGCAGGGGACTGAGGAAGGGACTGGTATCTGAGAAATCGGGAGCAGAATCACTGGTATTGGAGATGCAGGTAAAAGCTCGAGAAAGACTATTCTGCAGAATGATGGTCCCTGCTTACAGCTTACAGGAATTATAGACAAGTCATTGTCACACGCTGAACATTTTTTCACATGGCCATTGATATTTTTTCTTTTAATTGCTCGTGCCCTTTGCCTATAGAACTTACAAGATCTATTTCTATAGTAAGGATATTAACCCTTTTATGTCATATGTGGCAGATATTTAGGGAAGAATCACTTTTAAAGGGCAGTTAAAGCTGTCATCCTATTGGCAATTATGGCCAACCAAGTTGGTTGGAAGCAGAAAATGATTAAGATGATTCTTTGTTCCTTTAGAGCTCTTCATTTGGAAAATATTTTGTGTGTTCATTTGTATGATTCTCACAATGATCCGAGAAAGTATCATATAATTATTTTACAAATAAGGAGATTGAAGCTCAGAGTGAGCAAGTGATAGTCCCTAATTCATTAGTCCAAAAGTGTGGTGTGTCCTGACTCAGTCCAATGTTCCTTGTTACACAGAGACTGCTTCTGATGGTGGAGGTGGGTATTTCCAGTGGAATCTTTGCTGCTTGTCCTCTCCTCCAAACATGGAGGTGTGGCTTACATGCATGCTCTTTTGAATGTATTAAGTCAAAAAATATTTACTGACTAGCTACTATGCACCAAATACTGTTCTGGAGTTGAAAAATCCCTGCCTTCATGGAGCTTATATTCTTGTGTTGCACATGTAATCTTTATTTTCTAGAATATTCCTTCTCATTTTTAGGGTGTATTAATATATTAGGAAGATATATAAGCAGTGCCATAATCTTGAGAGTACTTTGTGTTGTTAGCTTTATGGCTGAGATTGTGAGTATGAAATGGAATGTAGCTGCTTTGGGGTGGGGAGAGGAAAGCTCTGGCTGTCTTTTATTGTTTAAATACTGTTCCCTCTCAAAAATCAAGTCCCAATGCACTCTTTTATCTATGTGGGGGAGCCCACATAGATAGGTGGTTCTGGAGGCCTGGCCCAGGATGGGAGGATAATGGTTTGAAGATGTATGGTGGGGAGGGAGACATGAAGTTAGACCTGGTAGAAGCTAACAGTCATAGCCAGAATGGCAAACTCTGCGAGGCCGGGTCAAAGTGTTAAGGGAAAAGGAACCGAGAAATGAGTGAGTAGGACAACAATCAAGATAAGTATCAAAACAGGTACTGTTTTACATGAACTCTTCCTTTCTATAGAGAAATTTGAACAGTTAGATTGGGACTTCTTTAGGTGACTCTCTGGTGATGGAAGACAGCAGCCAATTACAAAAATGCCTCCATTTTCCACACATGAATATCTAGTTGTCCAAGTTCTTAGGTGGCTGAAACGATCCTGTTCTCTCTTCTGCCATACCCCAACTTAGCATAGATTCACCCTCGAACACTCTGATACGTTTATTTGTGTGTGTGTATGCATGCACACATGTACACACACATTTTTTCTCATGTACACGATGCTTTATATTCATGCCCAAACTTGAATGTGTGTACAAACTGCTTCAGTCTTTGTCTCTCCATGAAGTACTTAAGGAACCCAGTACCATTCTCTGAATTTGTCTTACACAGAGTATACTATATTATACATTTGAATATTATATATTTAAACCTATTTCCAGAATCTCTTCATCTTAAAATCCCCTTTACTTATTTGTTTTTTAGAGGAGGAGCTAATTTTTACTTAATAGAATAATATAATAGGAAGTAATATAATGTGAAGTAATGTTTAAGATCACTTTGCTGACAAACAGATTTACTTATCTGCTACTAAGCTCCAAAGGATACATCTTCACTTAGGTATTCTCAGGTGTCTCAAACTCAGGATGCCCTAAACTGAATTCATGGTCTCATTCTCCTACCCACCACTAAATACACCTACTACTCTTCTATCTTCTTCCTCTGTTATTTTTTTTTAAGATTTATTTTTATTGTTTTTGAGAGAGAGAGAGAGAGAGATACAGAGACAGAGAGAAAGGGGAGGGCCTAGAACAGTCTCCATAGTTGCACATCATTGGTTTTTCCACATAGTTTCATTCCACAGGTGGGCGCGGGGCTGCACAGGGCAGGAACTGGGCTGGGGTCTCACCCCGGTGAGAATTAAAGTAGGGGCACTCCCCAATTCAGCATATGGGTCCGCATGGGCCAGCGCCAGGATTTGATCCTCAGTCCCCGAGGCTGCAAAGTGAGCGCTTAACCCACTGAGCCATCCCGGCTTCCCCCTTTCTCTGTTATTTTAATCATGTTTGTTATCCAAAATAGTAACCTTAGGTAAGCTTGATGTTTTCTTTTCACTTTTTCTCTGAACCTAATTGCTCAGCGCCGCCTACTGCTTCCACCTTTGAAAGGTTTCATGAACTGTGTCCTGGGCTATAGTAATTGCTTCTTTAAATGTCCTCCCTACTCTAATCCAGCCTGCCTACATGACCAAAGCCGTCTTTCAAAACTAGACATTTAATGACATAATTTGTGTACCGTAATTATTTATAATGACTTTCTGTTGCCTAAATAATAGTATCATTTGTGTTCATTTGTTTAGATTTTCAACAAACAGGTACTGAGCTTCTATTATGTGCCAGACAGTGTTCTAAAAGCTGGGAATGTAGCAAAGAAGAAAACAGAATCCTGCTCTTATGAAACTTGAATTTCAGTAAGGGAAGATCTTAAGAGCTGTATATTTTCATTTAGGTAAATGATAAGACAAACTCTGTTCTTGAAAAGGAAAAGTTTAAGTTACAAAAATGTGTCTCTGCATTAGTTGAGTTTTGAAGTTTAGTGTAACATTAATAACAAGTAAGATTTTTATTTTACTAAATGTAAATTTATCTGAAAACTTAAGTATATAAGAATTGCGGGATAGTTCTTAGAAAGAACAATGAAGAACAAGGACTTTTTTTACAAGCAATAAAATATATCCTAACTCTACAATAATTGAACAATATGGTATGATATAGGAATAGGAGAACTAAAAGGAGACTCAAATACATATATTTGAATTCACAGTATATATGTGTCATTGCAAATTAGTGAACAATTATTCAGTGAATGATATTGATAACTGGGCAGTCACTTGGAAAGAAAAAATTAAACCCTCTGTCTCTTACTTTATACCAAAATAATTTGCAGCTGGAGCAAGTATATAATTCTTTAAAATTAAACCATAGAAGTAGTCAAAGAGATTATGGACATTTAAAAAAATCTCCAAGGAGGAGGCCTTTCTATGCATGATACAAATCCATAAGCTATTAAAGAAACAATGATAAATTTCAATTTGTAAAAATAAAAATACACTGATGACCATAATTCCTTAGTATGATCAAAAGACAAAAATTGAGTTAGTTTTGAATTTTCAATGGGATCCGCAGAGGATTAAGGGAGGTGGCAAAAAAAAGTGATTGATTAGGAATAAGACTATAGGAAAGTTTTAGTTATGGAGAGAAAATGAGGTTCTTAAGCACTAATGGCTGAAATATAAAGGGCAAACTGGGGTGAAGATTTTAGGAGGTAAAATAGGCCATGGTTAGGGAACATCACTCTAGGATAGATCCCAGACTCAGTTGTGAATGTATTGGAGAACACCGGTTCCATTTGCTGAGATGAACAACAGAGCAAGGAATCAAGCTCTTGTTGTGGGAGGAAGATGTGTTCAGTTTCAGTCAGAGAATCTGAGGTTCAGGAGAGCCAAACAAGTCGATGGGATCAGCCATTATCTGTGTTTTAAGAATAGAGGGAGAAAAGATGTGATACACTATCAGGACTTGATAGAGCAAATGGTAAAAATGGTTAAGATTATCTATGAAGGGCATGTGGAGAAGAAAAAGCAGCCAGGAAGAGAGGTTTCTGGAAACAGTAACCATTAAAGACTAGAATATCAAGATTGGTCAAAAGGATATCTGGAACAGCTCATATCATAGAGGACGAAAAAGTACAGGGTTTCTATGAGAAAACCCCAAACGCTGAATGAGTCATAGGGATCCCTAATACAAATATAACTAAAAGATGGGTATTGACATTGGCAATGTGGAAGACCAGGATGGCATAAAAAAAAAATTTATTAAAAAAAAAAAAAAATTATAGAGTTGCAGGACGTAGCCAAAAAATAAATAAAAAGTTTTGGGGGGTCTCATGTATCATTCACCTGGTTTCCCCCTATGATAACATCCTGCAAGACTGTATTACAATATCAAAACTCAGAAATTGATTTTGGTACAATCCATGGAGCTAATTCAGATTTCATCAGGTGTGTGTGTGCGTGCATGCACGCACATGCAGTTCCATACAGTTTTATGGAATTGTGTAATTATCACAATCAAGATACAGAACTGGTTCATCACAGGGCTCCCTCATGCTACCCCTTTTTAAATCACACCCACTTTTCTCCACTCACTCCCCAGAACCCTGGCTAACCACTGATCTGTTCTTCATTTTTTTAATTTTGTCATTTTAAGATTGTTATATAAAAAAATCATACAGTATGTAATCTTTTGAAATGGACTTTTTTCTACACTCATGGATGAACATTTTTATATGAGTTTTTGTGTGGACATAAGTTTTATTTTCTCTGAGATAAATGCTCAAGTACAGTTGCTGCGTCATATGCGACATGCGTATTTAATTTTACAAGAAATTGCTCATTGGCCTTCCAGAGTGGCTGTGCCATTTTTCATTCCTGCTAACTATTTAGAAGAGTTCTGGTTTTTCTAAGTCTTTGTCAGCTACCTTAAAAATTAAATAATAATAATATATAGTATAATCAACCATTATAAGGATCACAAACTTCTGTTGTAATTTTGAGACAATAGAAGTAATGTAAGGCAAAGGTTATTAAAATATATCATAATTTTTGTTATGGACCAGTAAATTCTCAGAAAATAAGAAATAACAATGGGGAAGCCGGGATGGCTCAGTGGGTTAAGCGCTCACTTTGTAGCGCCAGGGACCGAGGATCGAATCCCAGCTCTGGCCCGTGTGGACCCATGTGCTGAACTGAAGAATTCCTGCAGTTCAGTTCTCTCTGTGTCTCTGTCTGTCTGTCTGTCTGTCTGTCTGTCTGTCTCTCTCTCTCTTTGTCAAAAGCAATAAAAATAAAAATAAATCTTAAAAAAAAAAGAAATAACAACAAAGAACAATATTGGGTGGGTAGAAATGATGGCTACAGAGTTTGTAGTAACATTTATTTTAACAAAGGCTCTAAAGCAAACAGAATAATCACAAACACAGCTTCATGTGCTAACTTTTCTCATTATGACTTTATTAAAGAATCGAAATTATGATCCTTGTTTTGCATAACTTTCAGAGCTTAGCCCACCCTACGTTCCCATCTCTAATCTTATATTCTCCTTCCTTCAGCCTCCCCACAATTCCCACCCCTCCCCCCTACACACACACTCACTGTTTTGGATTTCCCTCATACACACCTCCATTTCTGTGTTCCCGTTACCTAGAAATAACCAATCTTATAATCTCCTCCACACACCTGCCTTACTTGGATGGGGATTCCTCTTAAGTTTCCTCATCTGTGTTCTCCTTGCAGTATATAAGGATGTCCCAAAATTCACGCAAGAAGTAATTTTGATAGAAAACACAGGTTTAGAATTTAAAATTGTAAATTTTCATTGCTCAACAATGAAAATGCGTTGTCCTTTCACGTAGCGCTCCATTTTTAATAACCCTGAACTGTCAGCTGTCACGCTGTCTTTTTTTTTTCATTGGCAACACTTTACCGCACAAATGACGCAAAATTCAAATCTTGCGTGAATTTTGGGACACCCTTATATCTCTCTTAGAACACTTGTTTTATTTTACAGTTATTTGTGGAGGTCTTTTCCCCTTCCGTAGGATTATGAAGGCAGGTGGCAGCCTGCCTGTCCCCAGCGCTTGGCAAATGTAATTATCAGGCGTACCGTGAGCTCCAACCCTCCAATGAGCCATTCAAGGACCCTCTTCCAGTTTGTGGATGTCTGTATTTGTCAGAATTTTGCTGAGATTTTGGACATTGTTTTCAATGAATACAAAAGCCCAAAGCCCAAGTTTATTAGTTGAAGAGCTGAGCACAGTTTACTGTAGTGGAACTTCATTATTTTGCCAGTGTCAGGGGATGACTCTAAGTACGACGCTTAGATCTTTTCCACTATAGAGAGAAAAAGGGCACATTTGTCATTACCAGTATGATTAAAAGAAGAAGAAAAAAAAAAAGAGACCCAGTGTAATCAAATTCTTGATATTCAAGGGGATTTTTAATGGCTGTTTTTTTTGTTTTTTTGTTTTTTAGGAGAGGGGGCTGTTATAATTTATGCTATATGCTCATTTCACTGTAGCTTTTATGCCACAATTTTAGGTTTTTTTGAGATTAGAAAGAATTTTTTTTTTTTTTTTTTTTTTGCTTGAGCCTAAGTCTCTGTTTCTGGTCTATGGACTCTCATAGTAATTGATTTCACCACATAGAAATTCATAACAGTGTTAGAGCCTCCCTTCATTCTGAGCTTATAGCCTATAGTCAAGCCCCTATAATTAGACATGTTTTCTGTGCACTCGCAGACATGTGCACACTGAGGTGGCTGAAATAATACCTTCCAATTTCCCTGGTTGATAATCACAGTCTTTACAATGCGGTTATATACTGGGTACTTGGCATTTCTAGCTGTTAAGCTCTGATGCTATTAGAGTTGCAGTAGAATTAGAAGTTCTTTATTTTACCCTTGGTGTCAAGTGCATCACTACATTCTCAAACACTTAATTATCATTGCATCCCAAAATATTCCTCATTTAGCAAAAATATTGAAATTACTCTTTCCTGTTAAAGAAGCAAACTCCAATGTGCAGGGAGAGCTCTGAGAAGCTGTGTTCTACTGAGATCTCAGGGCATGAATGACTATTGAAAGCATTTGGAGGAACAGGAGGGACCCCAAAGCCTGTTAAAGGGGCCACATTACTCTTACCCATATTAAGCTAAACTTGATAACTAATCTGTTTTCGAGGTGATAAACCCATAAGCTGAAGTGGACCACATCAGAAGAGGCCCCTTAATGCTTATCAGAAGTGACTGGAATAGCAGGAAAATGGGGTGTCATCCTTCCCCACTGTCCCCACGGCCTTCTGTGCTGTACCCAGAGAAGTGTCTCCTCCATCACTCTGCTACCACATTTTCACCTTGTACTCTTCCTTTAATTCAAGGTACCCTGTGATCAAACATTATACGAGGGAAGGGCAATCTTATTACCAGACACTAATACCTCAGCTAGCAGGTACCTAAGACCAAGAACTCAGGGACGGAGACAAAGGATAACATTTTAAGTAGAGGAAGTCAAGTAGAAGACACATTCATTTGGCTGTTGATTAAAATATCTTGTCAGCCAACATTTATGAAGCACCTGTGTGGTCCGCACTCTGATAAGTGAGTAAAATGTGGTCTCTCACTCTCATGGGCTTCATATTCTGATGGCTAAGACAGAAAACACGAGTAAACAAGCAATGACACGACATTAATGGCAGCTGTTGTGAAGGACATGAACAGGCTTTGCACGGAAGCTCTGACTCTTGTCTTAGGTTGAAAAAAAGTCAGGCTTCAAAGAATAGTTACTGGCCTCGGACAGTCTTCATGAGTCTGAACTCCATGTCAAATCTGTGATGTCCTTTCATCAGCAGACACGACTGATCCCTCACTGTTCCTTACTGGAGAAATGTTGTGTGTTTTTCTCTCATGGACAATGTCAGTTATTCTGAAAATATAATTACCCAGCCAATGGGGGTCCAATAGGTAACCAAGCAACAGTACCTTGAGAGCATTCGTGAACCCAGGTTGCTCACTGGCGGTATTAAACAGGGCGCATCTGTGTTAACCGGCCAGGAGAAAGGCACTGGTGGATTAAGCAGCTTAATATTCTTTGCCGAGAGAATGAGCTGGCATCTAGAACTATACTTTTACTGAGATTTGCACTCTCTGCATTCCCTCTGCGTTCACTTACGAATAAGGAGGGGAAAGGTCTAAAACGGTCAGGGGGAACCTCCCGGCCAAGTTGTGTTCCAGATTGTCTGCCTCCAGAGAGGAAGTGTGGTATTCATTCAGTCCCTTCCTCAGTCCTCCGAAGCAGCAGCGAATAACTGTGTCTAGGTTCAGCTGTGTTGGTCATTTTTAGACGAGTTAAATTCTAGGAATTTCTCCTCCACGTAGTCTTTCCATGCTGGTCAAGATGCCCTTTTGGAGGGCTGACACTTTTGGGCTGTCCCTCTTGTGGGCTGCCCAAGCTCCTGGGGGGCTGGAGAAGTGATATGGGCACACCTGTCACAGTGCACAGGAGTCATCCACTGCCACATCAGGCCCACTCAGATGGTCTGAGGGGATAGGATACACTGTGTGCTGCCCATTAAAGGAATATTTCATTTGCTCAGAATTTGCTGAGTGCCTCCTATGTACCAGGGACAGTGTTTCTGAGGCTAGTGTCCAGGTAAGTTAAAAGAAGCAGGGTGAGAACAGAGCTGAGGCGTGGAGTGGGCTGGGAGAGTGGGTAGCTCACGGCCCACAATGAGGACAATCCTCACAGGGCCAGGAGATACATGTTCTGAGGATAAGCATGCTGCTTAGGACTCCATGGGCCAGGTAGGACACTCCCGTCATACCCCACAAGGCCAACCAGGGTCCTGAAAGTTTAGGTCAACATGACCTAACCCCACTCCTGCAGCCGGATCCTCCCCCTCCCCCATTCACTAGTTCATACCTGCCACCCACCCTGCCAGCTCCAAGTCCTTACCCATTTCTCTTCCACATTCTCCTGCCACCCTGTTTTATCCGAGGGTGCCCTGGTCCTCCTCAGCCTTCCTGCCCTTTTCACCCTCCGCTCTGCAAAGTACAGTATGACCATTATCATTTAGTTCCCCATCGACACAGCTAACCCTGTTAAGGTCCAATTTAAGCAATGCTAGAGTCTGGAGCTCTTATGACTTAAGCAGTTGGGGATCTCCTTATGCTACCAGTGATGAATGATATAATAAGTAAGCAGAGGCTCAATTAAAACTCTCATCCATCACGATTGATGTCACAAGAGCCTAATCTCAAACCTGATAGATCTGTAAATTAAAATATTCTGGCTCGCAGTCGCTGGAGGGTCATTCTGTCTTAGGGCCTCTGGATACTGTATTCGTGGCCTGGGCCAGGCCCCATCTGTCAGTTTCACACACCCCTCAGCCCAGGATTTGTGTGTTTCTGGCCCCAGTCATGTTGCCTCTCCCTGGTGGGAAGAGCAGCAGAGGCATGGGGCTGTCAGGAGGAAGGAGGGACACTGTGGCATCCATGCCAGTGTGCTCTGCTGACCACCTCTCTCGGGTCCCCTGGTCCCCAGCCCAGCAAGCCAGAGCACAGGTCCCCAGGGTGCCAGCCCCTTTAGCAGGTCCCCTGTCCTCGTGCCCGAGTGCACCCACGGGTGAATGAAGCCGTTCTCCGGCGGCTTGCGCTCAGTGGGGGAAGTTCAGGCTCTTCTGCCTGCTTTGCTTTCTTCTCCCTCTGTCTCCATCTGGCTTTTGATAGCAAAGGTTGATATTCTAATTAAACAATCAATTTAGCAAATTTTCTTTGGGGATTTTCTTTTGGCAACTGTAGCTCCTCTGATTTGCAGAAATCCCCTGTGAAGAATATCTGCTATGTTCTCCCTCTCCCTCATCTCTAGTGTTGTTTTAAATGCTGTGTTCCAGGGCTAACAAATAAAAGACACACCGTGTTCATGGTTCACAGAGGTAGGAAGAGATATATCTGCTTTTTGCAGGAAGGAGGAGGGAGGAGGCAGCTGAAGGCAGTTACCCGAGGCCTCGCTCCCAAACATTGCAAGGATTTGGAGTCTAAGAATATTAATTGGACACTGCGAGAATAGGGGCAATTTCCAATACACAGTAGGGACATTATGTGCTGAAATTGAGAGTGTGTGACAAAAATTTACCTGGTGGTCTTAAATTTTTTCATGTTTTGGTTCTTGTGCAGAACATTTGTGGCAGGAGATGGGAATAGGAGAAGGGGAGTTCATGGGCAGGAGGGGGGTAGAAAAGAGGAGAATTAAACTTTGAAAATTCTAGTTGCTATGACAACGTAATGAGCTCCAAAAGTGGCATCTCTGAACTAGTTTCGCATGAGAAGGCAGGGGAGCCCAGAAGGAAGGAATTAAAATAATACAAATAATAAGACAGTGATAAGGAACCAAAGGATACTTCTGAAGACGCTGTGAGTATTTCCTGCCACTCTCTGGGGGCCTGGTGTCCCAGCCACTTGATCCCGGCTGCCCAAGGCAGAGCGTGTGGGATGGTGGCTCATGGCTGGTTTGCTCTGCGCAACCTCCGGGGTCTGGACAATGCGCAGCTAAGAGATCCTGACAAGAGAAACTGCATTGTGTGGGAAGCCTCTGAAAGGCAGGCTTCCTTCTCGCTCTGGTTCTCCCCATCCACCCTCCCACCCACCCTCTTGAGAGCCCAGCGTCACACCTTTCAGTGGGTGCCATTGTTACCCAAGTGACAGTGTGTGCGGCAAAACTCTCACCGTGACAGGTTAGACCATAAAACCCCCCACTTCTGGACACTCATCCTAACCCAAAGGCTCTTCTCTTTGGTCGAGTTCCCCACAACAATACGGGCGTTTGACAAAAGAAGGCAGCACTGAAGCACAGAACGTGAGGGCTGAGAGGAGCCGTAGGTCATGGTTTGTTTGTCGATCATACTCAGATTGGAAATGCACCCAGAGCATCTTGAAATTGCTTATTCTTAAAAACAGGCCTTTTAATGAGGAATTCTCTCAGCACTCCCATCTCCTGGTTCAAAGATTGTTCTTTCTGTTTGTTTGTTTTTTTCTCATTAGGATAGTTATGAACATTGCCATACATATTATTCTCTCATGGAATCGGTGTTTATCTTACAGCATTTTGAACCAATCCATGAGTTAACACACTTGTTCTTAGAATTGGGTGATTTGGGGATCCTGCTGCCACCTTGTGCTTGCTTGATATTGGTGCCCTATAGTCTTGCACACTATTATATCTGTCACCAAGCATAGTAGCTGGAACACAATAATTAATGTTTGTTGCATGAATGGATGAATGAATGAATAAGTGCTTAATACCAATTGAAGTATCAGGTTCTCCTTACTGTATGTACTATGACTAGACTCCAACAATTGGCTGTTTGGCAATAATCCACGCCAAGGTCAACAGATGGCATAGAAGTGTGTAGGTGAACTAATACCCCGAAGCCAGGGAGCAACTCTACTGAAATGAGCAAATCATTAAGTGAATTCTTTAGATCAGCAAAAACTAATCCACTGGTTTTCCAGCTCCTTACAAGGTATTATCCAAGTAAATAATTATTTGCATAATATTGTCATTAAATTTTAAAATATTTTAATATTATTTACATAATGTTTTAGAATCATTTGTTAGTGAAGGGAACCTCTCTTTCTCTGGCTTCATGTTTCCACGTGAAGGAACTTCCTCTGGAGAACACTGAGCTTCTCTCCCCACTCATCATTCATTTCCCCTAACTCGTCATTGGTAAGCTTAGAACTGGGTAGACATCTCAGCCTCTTTCTCGTTTTTAGAGCCCACCTGCCCTTCAGCTGCATGCATGCCCCCCTCCTTTTTGCTCTTAGCTTAAAGTGACAGCACCCTGTAATAGGGCAGGCCTGGGCTCGTGTGCTTTTCTGATGGCAGGGTGACTCAAGATCAGTGATAGAGTTAAAGCCATGTTCTCCAGGGGGCTTTCTCAGGAATAAAGCTGATGTTTTTTGTCTTCATTTGTCTGTCTCCTGTACATCTTGTTTCTCTTGGTTGGTTCATAATCAAGAGGAGGATAAATATATTGATCCCCACAGTACTGTTATGCTTGACTACAAAGTAATTTTTTTTGCTTTTAAGTGAACAATTCTAAATGATACAGTATAATCTCAGATGTGACTTTTGTCACATCCAAGGGATCTCGAAATTCTAGTTCATGTACGTTGCACATTTATTTTGAACATTAGTTGGGAAGGAGTAGCCACAGAACAGGAATACTCTCTATAGCATACTTGATTTGTGTATGACCTTCTGATTACCAAAAATAGGAGACTGCAAAAGAAGTACGAGGACTGTTCTTTCTCTTGGGGGCTTATGTCCTTCCCAGGAAGCTAAAGCCTCCCATTCTTTCATGCTGAACATCACTGCAATGTAGGCTGAACAGACATGCCTTTTTAAATGGGACAGAAACCAACAGTACTGTCCTGTTTAAAACAGTACATCTGGTCAGCCTACTGTGGTGAGTGTTCTGTCGTTGGGGATACATTGTGGCTTCTACCGTGAAAGCAGCTTTGCAGAAGACACAGCATTTGAGCGAGGCTGTGAAGTGTAGCTAGAATTTAGCTGAGCCAGGGAAAGCTTGGAGTGGGGTTTGGGGAGGAGCATTTTAGGTGGGAGGAGCAGCTTTGAGGCAAACTATAATTTATTCATGGAATAGAGAGGACATTGCATTTCAGAGTGGTGCAAACAAATTGGCTTGGTTGGGTCTGGTCAGATTCTGGAGGGTCTCACCAAAGATGGCATTAGGTCTGACCCTGCAGGTGGGTGAGTTATTTGGGAATACTGGATAGAGGATATGGAATGATCATGCAGGACGTGGTCTTTTAGGAAGGTTAACTTGTAGCCATATCCTGTGGGTAAGGACACCTGCTTATCTTGGTCCTTTGCCACCTCCCCAACTCTAATCTTCTAGGATCTCTGAGCTTCCTCTGCATAAGGACCATGGCTGTGTTTTTCCTCTGTCAGCCACTCTCAGCTGAGGGCAGATGTGCCTGGCCAGGAGGTGAGATTAGGCTGGCTCTGTAGGAGGACTGAGCGCATTCATTCCACCCGACCATGGCTTTGATATTTGGCATCACAATGCACATTATTTCAAAGGAAAGACCTTTTTAATTTTAGAAAAATGAAAAATCAGAAACAATAAAGTCACCATTCACCTGAAAACACACCATTCTCTGGGAGCAGTAGCGAAGTGCTAAGTGTAATAATAATAATAATAATAATGATAGTAATAATATCAGCTACTGTTTATACAGTGTTCGCTGCATGTCAAGGCTTTACTTATGTGTTGTGGTCATCTCTAATATGTATGTCTCTAACAAGGACACACTGAACACCATTAGGCTTTTAATGTTTTGGGGGTAAACACAGAAAAAAGAGGCAACCCCTTGATTCAAATGTTTTGGAAGGGCTTCATACCAAAAGTGGGCAGCAGTCTTGTTATGGTAGTTAGGATTCAAGGTTCAAGCTTGAATCCTAACTATTTAACTAGTTGTGTGACCATGGGTAAATTTTCTACCTCCATAAACTTCAGTTTTCCAGTCTGTATAATGGGGTCACCATACTTCAGAGTTTGTTTGTGTGTTTATTATATATGTTGGTTAAATAAGATAATGCATGCAGTGAACTTAGAGCAGTGCCTGGCATCTAATAGTATCCAATAATGTATAACTTATTATTAAGGGCCTCATTAGCTAGCCTCCTATGAAACATAATTTTTCTGTTATCCATTGTATCTTTGAGCTGAGGCTTTGTAAGAACCTCTAAATAACTAAAAGTATGATATGTGGTAAAAGTTACACGTTTTTTCCCTCACACTCCTTGATTCATTATTAGCACCTTAGAATAACAGAGCCCCAGGAGAGAGGCAGAGCGGAGTCATTTTCACAGCTAGGGAATGGAGTTACAAAAGATGAAGGGGTCTGGAGCAAATAAGAGGAAAGTTAACAAAATGCACTGAATAAGCACAATTTGGTAGGAAAATTTTCAGATATTATCTATTTAATCCTCACAACGAGTAAGATAGACTATGTTCTCCTCATATTAGAGATGGGAAATTTTCACTAGGGGAGATTAAGTACTTTGTTTGAGGATCCCCAGCCAGTAAGTGGAGGGGCCAGGATTTGAACTCAGGTCTCTCTTTATCTGAAGCTCATGTATTCAGGAAATACACAGAGCAATGGTGCCTATTGAAGGAAGGCAAATTTAGGGGCCATGCTTCCAAAGGAAGCCAGGGAGGTCAGGGCATAATGCCAGAGAGTCCAAAGTAAACATGTGAAAGAGGCAAATACGTTAACAGGAAAATGGGAGAAAAGTGGAAGAAAAGTGTACTTTCACAATTTCTGCCGCCAGCATTCCTTTTAGGAATGGCTTGGTCTGGGAGGGGCACACTGAGGCCCTGACCACAATCCCAGGGCACAGTTCTCAGCAGGGTTTGGGGTTCTGAAAGGGGCTGCTCAGCACCCTTCCCCAATCAGTGGCTTGGGCAGAGGGCAGGCCTGACTGCACAGTGGCCTCGTAGCTTAGGCTAGACAGGCGCCCCCCTTACTTGCCATGGCAATATGCAGAGTTGACAAATCTATACCCAGAAGGGGTCCAACATCAGAGTCAGGGCTGGGGTTCTGAAGCTGGTCCCCAAGCCAAGGAGCTAGACAGAGAACAGGGGTCAGGATACAGGCGGGAGGAGCCAGTGGGTGAGAGGAAGGCAGTGAAACAACATGGGCATTGAGAGATGGCTCGCAAGTACTCCCTGGGCAGAGAGCGGGCTTTTCATGTGGTTTCTATACGCTTCTTGTAAGGGCAGGCGGGGCATTTTTCAAGGAGCCAGGTCTGATGTTCTGTGATGCATGAATCTCCCACCATTGGGATGAAGGATGTGATTTGGGGTGAGAGCACAAGCCAAGCATGTGACAGCCCAATGGGCTTGAGTGAGTGAAAACTGTCACAGTGACAGGTGTGTAGGCTGCCAACCAACAGGGCCAAGGAGAGTCAAGGAACCCTGTGTTTCGCCGAAATGCATTTTCTAATCACATGCAAACCATCCCCAGACCCTCCTTCTCGGGATCTCTGCCTCTAGGAATAAAGAGCCAAAGACAGAAAACCGCCTGACAGTGGTTTCTACCCTTTTTCCAGCAAAATCCACCGCCCACCTGGGCCTGTCCTCAGTGTCCCCACGGAAGCCAGGTGGCCAGATTAGCCGGTTCAGTCACAAGACTCTTACCCATCTTTAAAATATTTGAAAACGTTGATGACTTCATGGAGATACTCCCTCTTCCTGTGGGTTTCTCTTCTTTCCTTCCTGCATCTCTGACCACTCCTCTTGGGATCAGTTAGAGTAGATTAAACTATGTTGTTGAAACAAGCGTCAAAGCTCAGCAGCTTAAAACAACACAAGTTTATTTTTTGCTCAAACTACCCAGTTGAAGTTGAATATCATAGATGCCTGTTAGAGACTTACTGACAATGAAATGCTTTGGCATAGAAGCGTCACCTAACAATTCTGCTCGCATTTCATGGGTCAGAACCAGTCACATGACCTTGCCTGGAGTCAAGGGGAAGAAGAGCGTCCTCCGTGGGCTGGAAGTGGAGGACTGGGGCCAGGGAGCCGTTCTGAACACTATTGTCCGGCTTTCTCTGGAAAGGTCTCCTTTATTTCCACAGCTGTAAGTTTTCTGTGTCCTTATGACCCTCGGATCCACATCTCCAGCTCTTGCCTCTCCTGTGTGTCAAAGCCATGTTTTCAACTGTATAGAGGTTCTGAATGAGTTACTTCAAGGTCATCACACTGCAAACCAAATTAACTGTCTATACCACAATCCCCACCTCCTCTCTCTACTAACATACCCACCCTGCCATCTTGGAGGCCTTGGGGATTTCTGGCTCTTCCTCATCTGGTCTACACATTCCTTTTCATTCTGTGAAATCTGTTGGCCTATCCATTGGTCATGCTAAGCCCAGATTCCTGCCACTGCCTACCAAATTGTGTCCCTTCCTCATCTTCAGTCTCTGTCAAAAACATAACTGTTATCCTAAAACCATATCCAATCATGTTGTTCCCTTATGTAAAAACCTTTGAGAATTTTCTGTGAGCCATAGAATAAAGTAAATTGCATCACGTCTTTGGGGGACAGGGGCTGTACTTGAGCAGAACCAGGCGAGGATTTGACTCTGGGTCTGCCACCTACGAGCTCTGAGTAAGTCATTTAATCGCATTGACTCAGTTTTCCCACTTACAATATATATATATATATTATTTATTTTTGACAGGGAGAGATTGAGAGAGAGAGAGAGAGATACAGAGAGAGAACTGAACTGGGAGAACTCCCAGTTCAGCATATGGTTCCTCACGGGCGGGGGCCAGGAATTGATCCCCGGTCCCCGGCTCTGCAAAGTGAGCGCTTAACCCACTGAGCCATCCCGGCTTCCAGTTCTCCCATTTATAGAGAGAAGACAGTAACACCTGCAGGGTTGCTTTATTTTTCTGCTCGTGCTAAATGTCAATCATCCAGTTGACTGAGAGCTCAGTGCCACATCGTTACTTCTAGACCTGGGCTGATGAACAGCCACTCTGACCGCATCACCTCCTCCTCCTCCTCTTGCCCACTGCACATCAACCACACTTCCTTGCATTGTGGCGAGGGAAGAAATGGCTATGGAGGCTGTTACCATGACAGTGAAGTATTTGGCCTCAGACATATTCGCCAGAACTGGACATGTGATCATCTCCAACCTCAGAGAAGGCAGACAGCCAGAAATATGGGAGCAGCGTGACTGTCCACCCCATTGCCCCGCAGCAGATACCTCAGACCCTTGACCCTGGATGGCCTCTATGCCTGATCAAGCTCTAACAAGACGCCATGTGACGATTAGTCAACCTTCTCAGGTTTTTCTTAGCCTCCTTCAAAAGCGGATGGGCGATACCATAGTTCTGTGTCAAGGACTTCAAGACAAGAACTGACCCTCAAAGATGCTCTAAGTAGAAGGGATGCAAACCACCTTTTAGTCAGTTTTTCTTATCACAGATGAGGACACCAAAGGTCCAAGAAGTGAAAGCCATCGCCACATAGCGCTCCCTGGCATCTTAGACTCAGCATGTCCACTCCCGAGCCCTCATCATCCCTTCTAGCAAATCCCCCCATCTCGCCTGCATCTTCTCAGTGGCTGCTATCACCATTTATTCTCTACTTAC
Organism: Craseonycteris thonglongyai; assembly: GCA_004027555.1. Lineage (NCBI taxonomy): Eukaryota > Metazoa > Chordata > Mammalia > Chiroptera > Craseonycteridae > Craseonycteris > Craseonycteris thonglongyai. Next base: position 55,252 of record PVKE010004812.1, read on the forward strand.
CCTTCCAATCACAGGTCCTTCCCTGGACCCGCTCCTGCTTCCTCCCTTAGAACTGGAACCTGTCTCTTCCCCTGTTTCATCCAGGTTCCATTGATAGGATCTGCCGCTTTTATTGGTTCACTTCTTCATCTCCTGGGAAGACTGGGCTTATGTGAGTACCAGAAAGGTATCTTACTGCTCCTTGTGTTTATTATATTTTCCAATCTAGCAAGTGGCCCTTTACCCAGCACCACTGGATATGATTCTGTGTCTTAATGATTGAGGAAAGTGTCCAATTTCCACATCTGCACAAACAGGCAGTAGCACCGTTGGCATCAAAACCCCGGACTCTGGATGTCTTATTTCCAATCACGTTCTGCTGAATTTTATTCAGCTTGTAATTTTTCAGTCTATTACAGACTTGTGTTCCATGCTTGGGCTTATGAAACTGTTCGTTACCAGATTTTCTTTCTTTCTTCTTCATTAGGTTTGCTGATTTCACTTATTTATTTCTCCTTTGGTGATAGTACCACATTCCCATTCAAGATGAATTTTTCTCCCTAAACAAAATGGTTTTTGTTTCATTTTTACCTTTTTAGTATCATACTGCAGGCAATAAATAGCTTAATTCTAATTGGCAATTTGACAGATTTTGACTTAAAGTGGTCCATATGACTTTGGGGGCTTAGTGTATTGCAAAGACTGAGTTACTCTTGAGATACTCTGCATGAAAGCGTTTTGCAAACTGTAATGCAGCATACCTGTAGACGTATTCCACTTGGCTTTGTAATGTTGTTATACTTAATATCCAACATTATATCTGCTGCTTGAAGACATGCCGAATGAGAAGTCAATGAACACACAAAGACTTTTCCCCTCTCAGGTGCATGTTTACAAGCGAAATGCATCTTTGCCTAGCTAGGCAACACACTTTTAACTTTTCAAATTATTTCTACACCTACGATTTCATGTGGCCCTCACGGCAAGCTATTTCACAGCCATAGACTAGACCACTCGTGTGAGTCATTGCTGTTTTCCGGAGGCCTGTACAGGTCCCAGGAGAACTGAGCTGGCTCTACAGGTCACTACCCCAGTGTGGTCTGTTTGCCACCAACAGCAGCCTGGGGCACCATCTTCCTTCTTGGAGGTCAGTTACTTCACCCCCCACTGACTCGAACTCCCTTGGATACCTCCTCCTTATTTCTCAAAGGGCCCAGGTCTTTCTCAGAATGTTCCAAGTTGCCATGTGTGGGGGCAGGTGTTTCCAGTTCTAAAAACCATATCAGCAAACCCCTCTCTAACAGATGTTCTCTGTCCTGGTCTCATTCATTCAAGAAACATATATACAGAAAGCGCCAAAAAAAGTACACACATTTTAAGGAAGGAAAAATCTGTTTAAAATTGTAATACTCAATGTAGACTGATAACAAAAGATGAGTACAAGTCACATTTGTAATTGACTTCTGCAATGACAAGAGGTGCTCAAAGTGGTTACCATCAGTGTCCAGACACTTCTGTTGACAGCAAACTACTGCTTGAGCAACGTTGACCAAAGTGTCCCATTTGTATCGCTGCACATGTCCTTTCAATACACCATGTGTCTCAAACTGATCACGTATGCACGCAATTGTTAGGTGTGTTGGAGGTTCCGTTGCATACTCACACCTCTGTTATCATTGTACTTCCACAATAGTCTCAAATTCCAAATGCCACTTCAAAATGGTCTTGTATTCCTTGAACGACAGTTGTGCTTCTGCCATTTTCTTTGACTGTCCTGATGGTGACGTTAGCATTCATTTGATTAATGTCATCTTTTGAGTGAATGTCATACTGCACAGTGCTACTGTAATTCAATTCAACTTTGAAAAGTGATACACAAGTGCCATCTCTTAATATGTGTGTACATTATTTTGGCAACCCAAGGGCCCAGTACTATATGATTGTCTGGGAGAGAAGCATGAATAGACTCTCTCAAATTTTGTCTAGAAGGTTTTTAGACTAATTCACCCAAATCCCACCGTTTTATTACCCATTTCTCCAAACGTACTTATTTTGTACCCCAATAATTTTACATTTTAGATAACATGCCCTTCTCATGTTCTTCCTCCCTTGTATGAGTTCTCTAAATTTTACTTGCTGTGAGCAATCAGATGTGACTAACATTGGACTTCATTTGTGTTAGAACCCTAGAGTCCTCTGGCTAGCAAGGCCCTGTGAGCACATTTCATAGCTAAAGAAAAGCCACCCCAACCTCACAGATTGTCTTGACTAAGACCCCTGGTGGTGAGTGGCATGTAGGGCTGGCATCCAGGCCCCCTGACTCTGGTTTAGTGCTCTTTGCCTACCTGTCCTTGGCCAATGATCCTTTTGAGTTTGACATCCATCCTTGTTATCCCTTTCTCCCGATTTGGTGCCAAGACCACAGCTTTCGTTTCTTCTTAGATCGATTACAGAGCCTTGGAAATCACTAAGACTCCAGGTTTGTCAGCAGTGGCTTCCAGGCTCTGAGTGCTGGCCTTTCAGACTGACTTGTCATGGCTGGGAGCAAGACGATGAGCCTCTTTTAGTCATCTTCACCACCCAGACACTGCAGCTTGGATTGTTACAATTCTGATTATATTGTTCACTGGGCAGGCTGAGGTGGCGTTGCTAGCAGTACATGCGTGTGGAGATTTGCCCCATGTCGAGGTGTTCAGGAAGTAGGCTTGTGGGTGAGGGACAAAGAATTCTCAAAGGACTCTCCATCAGACTTCCTTCTGGCTGATCTCAAAGAGGTGGAGTCCCTGGGTGACTGGTGATGCTAATTTTTAGTGTTATGCCTGCTGGTACTATAAGTGTCTCCTCGGGAAGAGGAATGTGATTGGGAACAGGAGACAGGGGGAGGTTCAGCAAGCTCTTCTTAATTCACAGATTTCAAGAGAGGTGGTTGGCGGGGACACAGAAGGGCAAGGGAGAAGTGCCATCTAACTTCCAGCAGCCAGGCGGGAGCTGGGTCCCTGGAGTTATTGGACTACCAGGTGCTGGGCAAGGAGAAGAAATGGCACTTTTCAGCTGCCTTCCCAGTCTTCCACTGGACTCTTCCTGTACACTGCCCTGCCCTTCAGTGCTCCTGCAGGGAGTTCTGGAATCTGCTCTGGAGAGTCACTCAGGGCAGGATACACTGAGAGGTCAGCTTTGCTACTTACTGCCTTTAACGGCCACGTGGGCTCCTCACCACGCTCCTGCTGGCTTGTCAAGGCCATCCTGTAGCTGGCTGGAGTTTGGCGCTTTGCGAAGGTGGTTATGTGCACCGCTCGGGAAGAAGGCATGCCTAAGGTTCTGTTTGTGACACAGGGCAGCTGAGTCAGAGCCTCCGAGACCCACCCTGCGTTTGGTGAGGCTAAAAATTACAATGGCTTCTGGCGGCTTTCATATATTTTTTAAAAGGGTCATTGGAGCAACTGTAAAAGAAAGCAGCTGCCAGACACATTTTCTTGAACTGGAAGAAAAAAAAATTTTCTGTCTGTGTTTTTAGGGCCTCTATATACATCTCTGATAGTGTTATGTGGCTAACTATAGTTTCTAAAACAATTTTGTATATATTTTATTCTTTTACCTCCACCATAACTTTAAGAGAAATTTGCACCCCCATTTAAAAAATAAGAATCTGAGGCCAATTGGTGACTTTCTTAGAATCCCATAGCTGGAATATGTCAGAGTTGGGACTGAAAACTAGCTCTTCTCTGTCTATTCCAGACTTCTTTTCTTATTATTCAAGGTAATTTGACTCCCTCGTAACTGGGAAGCAGTGAGTTCTCATGACTTGTGATTCATTGTTTCACAAAAACTCTTCTATTAGAAATAATTGCTATGTATGAAAGAAAAAAATATAGAGATGAAATACATATGTTTGTGTATATATATGGTATGAACATAAATATAATGAATATCTGGGTTCTCACAGTAAAGCTTAATTCAAATTCAAATCTTGCGTGAATTTTGGGACACCCTTTAATGGTGAAATATTAATCCCTTTCTCCCATGATCTGGAAATGGGCAAGAACCTTCACTTTCACCCCTTTTATTCAACATTGTTCTGTAGATCTGAGCCATTTTAATAAGACAAGAAAAAGGAGAGAACACAGATTGGAAAGGAAGAAGTAAAACTAACTTGTTCACAGACAAATCTGATCGGTTTTGAAACTCACACAATAAAATCTATAAATTATTAAATCTAATCAAATTTAGCAAGCTCAAATGATATAAGGTCAATATACAAAACATTAATTGGGTTATAGATGAGTACTTGCAATGATCAATTTAAATTTAAATGAATTAAAATTAATTTTAAAATGTTTTTAAATAACACAAAATGTCTAGGAATAAATCTGGCAAAAGATGTTTAAGACCTCTATACTAAGAACTATAAAACATTGCTGAACTAAATTAAAGAAGTCTTAAAAAATGGAGATACATACCATCTTTATGGGTTGAAAGACAGTATCATTAAGATATCAATTATCCCTAAATATATTAATTCAATGTAATCTCTATCAAAATTCCAATAGGAAAGAGGATTCAAAAGTTGATATGCAAATACAAAGATTTCAGAGAAGCGAGAACAATTTTTAAAAAGAACAAAGTTATAGGACTTGCACTACTTCATTTTAAGATTAACTGTAGTGACACTGTAATTAAGGAATATGTATGATATTGGTGTAAGGATGGACAGATATATCAGTAGAACAGAATGGAGAGCCCCTCATGTACGTAGTTGGTTGATTTTTTTTTTTTTAAAAAGGTGCAAAGTTGGTTCAGTGAGGACAGAAAAGTCATAATAAATCATGTTAAACTGATTGGATATTGATTGGTATGGGGAAAAAAATGAATCCAGACCCCTCTCTCTCTGTAGATAAATATTAATTTGAGTATCTCTATGAAATTTGGGGTAGACAGATATTTCTTAGAATACAAAAGTCATCAACAATAAAGCAAGCCAATTGGTAAGTTGGACTTTGTCAAAATAAAAAAAAAATCTGTTTATCAAAAGATAGCAATAAGAAAATGAATGTAGATGAGCCACAAAAGTGGGAGAAAATATTTATGTAAAATATATCTGCTTTTGCAGGGTTTTTTTAACTGTGGGGATTTCTGTTGCTTTCCTATAAGCTCAGGAGTACATTCATTAGCATGCTTGTTGAATTTATCCAGCATCTGAGAATTCTGTGGGAAAGGTATTTCATAATACTAGTGTATCATTCTGCCAGAAGGTAGAAGTCAGTTCTTTGCCTTTGCAAATTGTCTATAAGCACTCTCAAGCAACCAGCACAATCTCAAGCAACCTGCACAATCTCAAGCAACCGGCAAAATATTTTGCCGGTTGCTTGAGAGTGTCATTTGCTTGAGTTCCAGTTAACAGAGGGTCTAGTTATGTTTATCAGGCACCTACTAGTCCCCATGGGGTAATGGTTAACTAACTGGATTTACTAACTGGAGTCTACTGGATTTACTAATTTCCAAGGGTAGGAGGTGTTACTACAAAGGAATAGAGATCGAGTTCTGGGGAAAACGTGGGCCTGGTGTGTGTTTACAGGTATCAGCCATCCTGTAAAGGGGACTCTGGCTGTACACGTGGGCATGGGTATACCTGTGTATGTGCACATGCCTTTCCATGACTGTGAAAGTAGCCACACATACTCACAGATGATGTTTTCAGATAAGATGTATTTTCAGGTAAGAATGAAGATTTGAGGAGGAGTAATGTTTTAACTTAGAATTCATTGTAATATTTGGATGCGGGAGAACTAAAACATGGTTCGTGATTATTAGCAGATCACATGTGCTTGCAAAAGGATATGGCTATTACTTATGCTACGGAAAATTGGTGCTTTGAATGAGAATTCATTTCTCTTAGCTACCATTTGATAATAAAAAGGGCAATGTAAATGTCCTCCTTCCTGCCTGTGATGAAAATGTGAATTTAAGACCTCCTATGGCTTCCTCCCCTCAACCGCACAGAGCTGGGTAGGGCAGAGATGTCCTGTAGTGAGTTCAGGGGCTTCTGTGACCTTTCGGGCCTGCTCTTTGGCTGAGTACGACAGAAAAGAAAAAGATTGAAAAGAAGACAAACAAAAAGCAGAGGAAAGAGCAGACAGAAAGAAAACAAAGCTACACTGGACAGATGTGGAAAAATGATACCAATAGTATCCTAAGGGCCTCAAGTGGTGCAGGGCCTCCTAGATCAGTTTGTGCTCAGAAGAATATTGGTTCTGTCCCTTCTTTTCTTTATGACCTTGAACATGCCTTTTTACCATCCTCTAGCCTATTTTTTAAATGGAGATGACATCATGTATTTTGTTTTTGTGAAAATTAAATGAGATAGTGCTTATAAAACTCTGAGCAGAGTTTCTGGCACATCGTAAACACAAAATAGATAGTGATTAGTGTGATGATCTCAATACCACCTCTTCTAGCCACAAGGAAATAAATGGTTTTGCTCCAGACAATGCTTCTTCAACTACCTGGTAAAGAATTGGCACTTTTTAGGCCATATATGATAAACCCTTAGCAAATATTATACTGAATGGGGAAAAGCTGAAGCCTATTTTCCTAAAATCAGGAACAAAACAGGGATGCCCCCTGTCACCACTGCTGTTCAACATAGTTCTGGAAGTTTTAGCCAGAGCAGTCAGACAAGAGAAAGGAATAAAAGGTATTAGAATCGGGAGAGAAGAAGTTAAACTGTCACTCTTTGCAGATGACATGATCCTGTATATAGAAAACTCTAAAGACTCTATCAGAAATCTATTACAAATAATAGACAAATACAGTAAAGTTGCAGGATACAAAATCAATGTCCCAAAATCAACTGCATTTTTGTACACCAACAATGAAACTTCAGCAAGAGAGATGAGAAGATCCATTCCCTTTGCCATTGCAAACAAAAAAATGAAATACCTAGGAATAAATCTAACAAAGAATGTGAAGGACTTATACACTGAAAACTATAAGACACTCTTAAAAGAAATTAAAGAGGACACAAAGAATGGAAAGACATTCCATGTTCATGGATTGGAAGAATCAATGTAGTTAAAATGGCCA